>PVJS01031750.1:0-23203 GCA_004027185.1 Glis glis | reverse complement strand
TGGATGGATGGTTAATGGATGGATGGTGGATGATGGATAGATGAGTGGATTATGGATGGAGGAATGAGTGGATGGGTGGGTGGATGGGGGATGGGTGGATGGATGGATGGATAAGTGGATGGATGGATGATGGATGAGTGAATGATGGATGGATAAATGGATGATAGATGGATGATGGATGGATAGATGGATGATAGATGGATGATGGATAGGTGGATGGATGGATGAATGACAGATGGTGGATCATTGAGGTTAGAAGAACCAGCTCATGCAACTGCCATAGCATCCTGTCCCCGCAGGCATGATTTTCATATCTCAGTAACAGTAAATAACATTTAACTTGGTTCTTAACATGGGCATAATTCTACTTATTAATTGCCAATTTCATAACAATTAATTTCACTGTCTCTGCCTGTTAGACTCTTGAATGTTTAACGAGGAAAGGTGGGCCAGTTACGCTTCCCCCTCCTTCTACCTTCCCAACACCAGGCAGTGAAGAAGTCAATCTTAAGATGTGCCATGAAGGAAACAGACCAGATGCCCACCAACCCCACTCCCCTTCCTTTTGGGGTACACAGCTAGATGATATTCCTCAGCCTTCCTTCCAGGTAGGTGTGGCCTTGTGACAGTATTACAGCCCATGGAACATGGACAAAAGTCCCAGCCCATCAAAACCACCCATATGAGATCCTCCCAGGCTAGAAGTGAAGGGCTCTGAGCATCTAGGGAGTAATGGAGATTGAAGATGGAGGGAGCCTGGGTCCCTGACCCACCACGTGAAGACCTGTTACTGAATGGACTGTTATGGACTGGTCTGGGTTGTAAGAGAAATATCATATTATACTCTTAAATCCAGTGGTATAACAAGAACTAGCTTATATTAGTTTCTAAGAGCCATTTGTTAAATTTTGAAAAATTTTGCAGGGTTTTTTTTCTGGTACTAGAGACTGAGCCCAGGGGCATTCCACCTCTGAACTACACCCCCAGCCCTTTTTATTTTTATTTTTTTTTTTACTTTTTGAAACAGGGTCTTGTTAGGTTCCTGAGGATCTCGCTAAGTTGCTGCGGCCGGCCTCAAACCTGAAATCTTCCTGTCTCAGCCTCCCAAGTTACTAGAATTACAAGCCTGTACCACCATGCCCAGCTTGTAGGTCATTTGTTAAACACAGTCATTATTAAAAGCTAAATTACTTGGGAGACTGAGACAGGAGGATTGCAGGTTCCAGGCCACGCTCAGTTACTTAGCAAGACCCTGTTTCAAAACAAAAAGGGCTAGGAATGTAGCTCAGAGGTAGAACGCCACTGGGTTCAATCCCCAGCACCAAACAACAACAATAAATTACACAGATTTATGATTGCATTTAATTATATATTGATTTATATTTTTAAAAAGTACTAATTACTCAAAATGCATTCCGTTCTCATCATTTTACCATAGTTTACTATCCCATGCTGCTCCTGAAGGTATATTCATGAGAACGCTATGTCAAGAGAGTGTTACAATTCTTCCCAACTCTGCATTCAATGACGTCACTTTGGTAGCTTGAGATCAGCCACAGCGGCAGTATTTACACCAGGGAAATTGGCAAACACTACACACCAGGCTTTTTCTACTGGGAAAGGTTAAATGTTTACCAGTACACAAACCTGGTATAAAATCAAATACTCCCCTATCACATTGGCTTTCTCCCACAGAATCAGAGAGCATAATAAGTAAAATGGATCTTGGCTAAATGTGGCTTGGGCGTGAAGGAAAAGCAGCTGGCGTGCCCACAGCACCAGCTGCGCCCTGGCGGTGCAAGACTCAGGCCGATGTTCGGCATGCTCCAGCTCAATGTGACATTGCGTCACAGGGCATGCGGCCGCTGCGACGGGGGCACAGCAGTTCTCATCACCTGCTCTCACGTGCGTGGGTGACAAGCACACGTAAGTAAGAATGTAAATATGGATACTGACTTCCAACCCACAGGCCTGCCCTAAATTATCTGAGGGAGGGAATTTCTCCTTGTTCGAGCTTCCTGCTGAAGCATGGATTTTGGCAGCAGCCTCTAGAGGGGACCTATGTGGGGCAGAGAAGCTGAGAGGACCAAAAGGCCACGGCCCCGGGAGGTCCTGGGCCACAGGCAAGATAATGGCGGATGCATGAGGACAGCGGGCTTTGGGCCAGAGCCTGATCGCCAGTGTTTGGAATTCACTGGGTTTGCACATGGCAAAATGATTCAAATAATTATCCTTTGTGGAAGCCATAATATTTCACTTAGAGGAAGGCAGTTGGGATCCTTGGGCAGCTTGGCTCTCCTGCACAGGATATAAACTGCCGAAGTAGACCCCAGAGCACAGGGCCATTTGCGAAAGACATCGTGCAATTCACGGGACGTCTCAGTGCAGACACCGGATGAACTAATTCTGCTAATAGAGTGTTTGATTTAATGGTACATTAAAGGGGAAAGGGGAGCGGCGAACCCATCCTTCAGCTCGGCAGCTGATGGGTTACTGTAGATATCACGAGCGAAGGAGCCAAATTCCCCTCTGCCTTCAGAACAAGCGAGTTACTGGAGCAGAGGAGGGTCATTGTGCAAGATGGGTTTTGGTTCAGCAGCTTGGAGTAGAAATCACGAGATTCATACAGTTCTTCTGCACAGAGGTTATAATGACTGGTTGAAAAGACTCTGACCCACGCAGTGGCGAGGAGTTCCATTAAAAAAATAAATAAATAAAAGTTGCTAGATCACGCCGGATTGGAACAAGAGAAAAATAGGGGTCACTTGGGGGGAGCATCGCACTTCCTTTCTAAGCCATTTGTTTCGGGGCTCTTGTCCTTTGGACCCTTCTGCCACTTTCTGAGAGCTTCTGATGTGCCAGGCCCTGTGTTCAGCTCTCCGTGTGCATGGACCTGAATTCACTTGTATTTGGTTGTGTAACCCAGGAGGGAGGTGCTACTGCTGTCCTGTTTTACAGATGAAGAACCTGGGATGTGGGGAGGTGAAACACATCTACCAAGGTTGTACATCTAGTCAGGGCAGAGCTGGAATTTAAATTCAGATTTCTCTGATCCCAGAAGCTGGCTTATAATTAAGCCTACCAAGGACTTTTCAGATGGAAGGAGGGAATAGCAGGACTCATCAAACACCATTGCCCCCCAAAATTCCAAACCAGAAGCCATTTATTTTGAGAATCCAATACATCTGTATAAGCTGGGCGTGGTGGCATACACTGGTAATGCCAGTACTTGGAAGGCTGAGACAGGAGAATCACAGGTTCAAGGACAGCCTCAGCAACTTAGTGAGGCCATCTTAAACTTAGTGAGACCCTGTTTCAAAATAAAAAGTAAAATAGGACTGGGGGTGTAGCTCGGGAGTAGAATGCCCCTGGGTTCTGCCCCCAGTACCATCAAATAAATAAATAAATAAATAAATACATCTGTATATATTTGGAACAAATCTTTTAATTTTTCATTTTCAAATTTAGTTCTAGAATTCTGAAACCATGAGCCTAAGCAAACCTTCTGTCTTTATAAGTTGATTATCTCAGGTATTTTGTTACAGTAACAGAAAGCTGACCATCCTGACATGATATCTACCTCATGTAGAAGCTCCCTCTTCCTTCAGAGCCAAGGAACTCTGAGAGGAGTCATGGAATGGTTCAACCTCATTTTTCCATTGCTGAGCACTGCAGGCAGAGGGAGGGGGGAGCCTTGCTAAACCACACCACTTTGTCCTCATTCTGAGGAGAGAGAAAAAGGCAGAAGTCCTAGAGAGTTTAGCTCGCGGAGCCCAGTCTCCCATGCTATAAAATAGTTGGAGATCGCCTGCATTTGAAAAATCACAGCTGCACGCTCTGCCTTCCAGCACCAAGCAGGAGAAATGAGACAAACAAGCTTTGAAAATAAATCTGACTCTCTCTCAGCTCCAGATAGCCAACAAGTGTTCGTCCATCTGCCACGAGCATTCACACTGTGAATTCATGGATTTGATAATACTCCCGCATAATTGATGGAGGCCGACGGGGCTGGCTTCTTGACTTGCTGTCTGACATCTTCCCAGCGTCGCTCCTTCTGCTTTATGTGCGACAAAGAAAGGAAAAAGCAAAGATTTTCCCAGCACTTTCTGATGAGATGACACAAACATGAGTGTCCTTCTGGACACGACCCGCTTTTCGACTTCTTGAATGGCAGGCATTGTTGGCTGTATGCTTCTTTCTGATGAAATATTTCAGTCCATCTTCACGATGCATAGACACCTTCTCCACCCTGGCTGTCCCATTGCATTTGTGGGCAATGAAAAAGACTAGCGGTCCGCCGATGCTCCTGGAGTCTCTCTCCAGTAAGAGGGAGCCTGGCAGTAACCATCGCTGACACACAACAGTGATAATCGTAGAACTGTCATACGAGATATTAGCCCGGGGAATAATACCGCCCTTCCTCCTCTCAGCAGCTACTACCCACCGCCTCTCTGCTACTGTCACATTCAGATGTCACCACCATTTCATTAAATGGAATCAAAACAGCTGTGAGGATCGCTGTTTTATTTTATAGCACAAACTCATCATAACTTACTTTACAAAGCAGCTAGCTCCAGCAAGCGTGGCTGAGATGGAAAACTGATCACAACAAGGTGAGCGAGACAGGAGAAAACTGCCGAACTGCGCAGGAGCCGGCGGAGTGGGGAGACCGTGGGGGACCCCTGGCTCCCCCAAAATGACCAGGAGCCTGCGATCATGTGGTCATTTTTATTTGACTATTAATCAAAGATCATGTGATCATTTTTATTTGACTATTAATCAAAGATCTACTTTGACTATTAATCAAAGTTGAGTTTCGTGTCTAGTAAACAGATACCTAGATACTAAGATTCAGCTGAGCCTAAGATAAGTCACACTGCTCAGACAACACAGCGCTTCCAGTCCCGGTCTCTTACCTGGATTACTCATCCCCTGGCCTGACTCAGTGCAAACCCCCCTGGAAACACGGTTTTGAAGTCTTGGGAGGTGTGCCAGGTTCCTAGCCAGCACGGCATGGCCAGGCCAGTGTTGCTAAGTGGCTAAGCCGTCGACTTTCAAGTGATGCGGAGTCTGGGTCTGTTTCCTGCCTGTGCAACTTCCTAGCTGTGTGTCACTGGAAAAAATACTTATCTGCAAAATGGGCTTCCTAGGATTGCAGACCTTATCAGTGCCATGTCCTCGTCTTCAACCTTGCCATGTCCAGTGGCATTCTTTACCTTAGGATATTTTCTTTTTTTTTTTTTTTTTGGTGGTACTGGGGATTGAACCCAGGGGCATTCTACCTCCAAGCTACACCCCAGCCCCATTTTTTATTCTTTATTTTGAAACAGGGTCTCACTAAGTTGCGGAGGGCCTCACTAAGTAGCTGAGGCTGGCCGCGAACCTGCGATCCTCCGGTCTCAGCCTCCCAAGTACTGGGATTACAAGCGTGCGCCATCACGCCCGGCTAAGCATGGCACCTGCTCACCTGCCGGGCTTCGTGCATCAGAGAAATAATGTTCCCAGGAGCAGCTCTCATCCAGTGAGGACGGAAATGGGTATATAAGTGTGCACTGGCGTGTAAGTTCTTCCACTCCTTTGTCCCTGGGGCAGAACAACTCTAAGGCTCAGTCTCTCCACTGACTCCCAGATTTCTACAGCAGGGTCAAGCCCCCGCTGGCCGCCATGGTAACTTCTTTAACAACGAAGCCTTTTTTAGCTGCTTTCCTTCTTTGTCTCGTTTCCCCACGTATCTTCTAAGATTTCCTGAAATCCTCTCACTCCACATCGGTGAATAAATACTAACTTCTGACCAAGTGAACCACTTGAGGTCCCTCGGGGCCACAACCCCACATCTCCAAGGACAGCACAGAGTATTCCTTTATTACAAACTCCACTTTCTTCCTTTCTTCCGGTATAATTGGGAATGTTTCCACAGCGGCGGGGGGGGGCATGAATAAGTTTTCCTCTCTTAACCTTGTAGAGCCTTGTAAGAATTCAGGCATTCCTAAAATGAGCACATGCACTCCAAAGGCTTAGATTCCTTGGTAATGAAGCTACTGGAGAATTAGCAGTTATTAGTGGGAAGGTTGAGGTGGAGAGCTTGTTAGCACATTTGGCGGCAAAGGTGCTAATGAACATAGCGTTTGCATTTATTTCTCATCAAGGATAAGTAGTCTAGATAGAAGAGTCAGATCAAGTTCATCCTCTTGGGGGGAAGAAAAACAATTCCGGAGCACATACTCTGTTGTTGTTCTTGTTGTTTCAGTACTGGGGATTGCACCCAGCGGCATTCTACTTCCAAGCTACACCCCAGACATACATGTATTTATTTATATTTTTTATTTATTTATTTATTTATTTATTTATTTATTTATTTATTTATTTGCAGTACTGGGGATTGAACCCAGGGGCATTCTACCTCTGAGCTATACACCCAGCCCTATTTTTTGTTCTTTATTTTGAAACAGGGTCTCACTAAGTGGCGGAGGGCCTCACTAAGTAGCTGAGGCTGGCCACGAACCTGGATCCTCCGGTCTCAGCCTCCCAAGTACTGGGATTACAAGCATGCGCCATCACGCCCAGCTATTTTTATTTTTGAAACAAGGTCCTGCTACATTGCTGAGAGTCTTGCTTAAGTTGCTGAGGCTGGCTTTGGATCTGCAATCCTCCTGTTTCAGCCTCCCAAGTACGGGGATTATGGGTGCCACCACACCCAGAAAGAGTACGTACTCTCTTAATAGAGAGACAGTCACATAAGAATAACAGGCAAACTTATTATTAACCCCCATGATTTTAACTCTGATTTTGGGGTCAGGGCCCCTATGGAAAGGAGAATCTGTGGCCCGGGCATCTGGGAGACAAATGTGGCTACACAACATGGTTGTGACACTTTACACAGGCTGCCATTGTCTAGATGGCAGACCAGCGTCAGTCCCCTCTGGGGAGCCGATTCCTCTCCAAAGATCTATAATCTTCGGGAAGCCTAGGAGTTCTGATGCGTGTCTCTGGGTAACGCTTGTTTCCACTCTTCCCCCCTTTTTAATCAGTTCTAAGACAGACCCGTTTCACTGCAGATGGGCCGGGGCCATCCTTGTGGAATGCTCAGGGCTCCTTTCTGTTCATTTAAGGGATTTAGGGATGCCTGCTAGAAAGCATCTTATTGGAACCAATGAGGCCCATATAAAGCTCAAGGGACGTTAACAAACCCACCCTGGGCAGCCCCAGGACTCGCCCACAGAGAGAGCTGCTGCAGAAAACCCCCTTCGTTACGTGGCAATTCAGTCTCACACCTGAGTCCTTGATAACAAAAGGTATTTAAATTTAAAAGCATGTTTCGATATAAAGTCTATGGAAACCCCACCCCGCCCCCAGTTCATCCTCATACTCTCACCCAACAAGAGACCTTGGGGCCCGGCTGCCTCGTGCCTGCTCTGGTTTCCCATTCAATCCATTTTCACTGAACAGGAGACATAAGCAGTGAAGCCAATATAGTTTTATTGGATCCAATGCACTGCCACTAAAACAAATATATGTACACTCAGGCCAATGCACTTTTATTAAAACAAATAGAATTTAATTCAAGCCAGCATTCGATACGTTTTCTCCAAGCAATGAAATTAAGCTCTACCAGTACTTCTGCTCAATACGCTTTCCCAATCAAATCCATTTGAACAAAGTGAAATATATTTATCATAGATAACACATTTTTATTAAAAACAAATTCACCGAAACCCAGTTTCCTTTGGAACCGAGAGAGAGAGAGATTCTAGCCAATTGTACAGTTAGATCACAGACCCCAGTGTGTTTTTACTTTAGCAAAAAGCATTTCTATTGCGGTCCACTGGAAAGTGCACTAATGAATAATAAAAGTTGCTCGGACCATGTCTTCCATAGAGTATTTCCCCAAAAGTATGGCCTTTGGGTGGAGGTATAATCTAGAATATAAAAAGAGCTTAGGGGAAAAGAATAGTGCTGGAATAAGATTGCAATCAATTCAGATTTTATTTATTTATTTATTTCTATGGTGCTGGGGATTGAACCCAGGGGTATTCTACCTCCAAGCCACAACCCCAGCACTATTTTATCTTTTATTTGAAAATGGGGTCTAAGTTGCTAAGAACCTCACTAAGTTGCTGAGGCTGACCTTGAACCTGTGATCCTCCTGCCTCAGCCTCCCATGCCCGGCTTAATTCAGATATTTAGTGATTAAATATTTCTCCTGCCTGTGGGCACCTGAGAGTGGAGTTATTGGGTTTGTGTAAATGCATAAAGACGTGCTTCAAAGCCAGGCATGGTGGCACACGCTTGTAATCCCAGTACTTTGGGAGGCGGAGACCGGAGGATCCGGGTTCGCGGCCAGCCTCAACTCTTTCTCTCTCTCTCTCTCTCTCTCTCCCTGTCTCTCTCTCTCTCTACTTAGTGAGGCCCTCTGCAACTTTGTGAGACCGGTTTCAAAATAAAGAATAAAAATTAGGGCCGGGGGCGTAGCGCGGAGGTAGAACGCCCCTGCGTTCAATCCCCGGTACCGCAAAAAAAAAAAAAAAAAAAAAAGACGTGCTTCAGGGCATTTTTTTGTTTGCTGTTTTACGACATCATCCAGAAAAAAATTCTTTCTTACCAGTGTTCAAAAATATTATCAATTCTCATCTGTCGGAGGTTGACTAAGGATGGCCACGCTCCATCATAGAGAGAACCCGATGGAAGGGGGTCACGTATTTGCGTGGCCCTTTGGAGAAAATTTCAATCTTGTGCCTGGGTCCAAAAACTTTCGAATCTTTTGAAGAACCACGCGGAAAGAGAACTACTTCCAAATGCCACACACTTTGGGTACAACAAACTCATTGAAGACAAGCAAGAGTATTTGAATATGTCTCCCCTCTTTGCGGGCCACTGTGCTCCTGATATGAGGTTGACCCTCCGAGAGAGAAGCACAGCTAGAGAAACTGTAGTAGAATCCGTGCAAGGACTGTCAGCCCTCTAAGCAGTGGCCCATGCGAACCCCTCTCCATCTCTCTCCACAGTGACCCCACACTCTGTCTTCTCTGCTTCTATCCCACCACAAGGCTGGAGGACCCACACACGATTCTACCCCCTTCGCTAAGCAGGCCAGAAAATGCTCTTTCAACCAAGACTGCGGGACTCCAGAGCTACTTCCTACTTCTTGCCTGGGCAATCACAAAAAGTACAGATTACGCCATGATTCACTGGGCAAATAATTCATGCCCCTTTGGGGTACCCTTGCCTTGAATGGGCCGGATCCCTGTCCTCTGAAACACAGCCCATGGCAGAGGATACCTGGAGAACAGTTAGCCCAAGACGTTCATCACAGAATTATTAGAAAAGAGGAAATGTTAGAAACCCAACTATGTAGCATCCGGGGGATTGTTTAGATATGTTGTGATAACATCTTCCTGACGTAGTCTGTAGTATTAACATCAACATAGTATTGTGAACTGCTTCAGAAAAACCTAGTCCCCGTGGATAAGAACTGGCCGCCAAGCGTGGAAGGAGGCGTGGACGAAGAGGCGGGAGACAGGTCCAGGACTGCACCAAGAGCAATGTGTGGGACTGAGGGGAAGAAGTGAGTCTTAGGAAGCAGAAAGACAGGGATCCCCACGCCGAGAGGAAGGGGTTCAATGCTGAGCGAGACGGGGGATCGCGGCACACTGGAATGTGCCCGGCCTTTCTCGAAAGCTGCCAACATGTCACGCATCAGTTAAGAGACAGCCGGGGCATCAGTGCTCAGCACGTGCTTGTATGCTTGCCTCCTTCCTCCCTTCCTCCCTTCCTTCCTTCCTTCCTTCCTTCCTTCCTTCCTTCCTTCCTTCCTTTTTCTTTTTGGTACTGGAGATTGAACCCAGGAGCATTCTACCTCTGAGCTACACTCCCAGCCCTATCTCGTTACTTTTTTTAAAAAAACAGGGTCTCACTAAATTGCTGAGGGTCTCACTAAATTACAGAGGCTGGTCTCAAACCTGCAATCCTCCTATCTCAGCCTCCCAAGTACTGGTGCATAGCTGTCTTGACAACTCTGTTTGTCCTGTAGGGTTTGGGATGCATGCCAAGGTTGCCTGGCAGGCAAGATGGTGGTTAGAACTGAGATGACTGTAGTCGTATCAGCTAGATCCCTACACGAGAATCCAAAGTGACTCCGTAGAGATATTTCATTGAATGGGAAATAGTCATGGTGTATTTTAAATAAAAATGTTTTAGAAATCATATGTAGTACAAATTTTTATCTTTGGTTTTTTTTTGTGTGTGTGTGGTACTGGGGATTAAACCCAGGGGTATTCTACCTCTGAGCTACATCTCCAGTCCTATTTTTTATTCTTTTTTTTTTTTTTTGCGGTACTGGGGATTGAACGCAGGGGCATTCTACCTCCAAGCTACATCTCCAGCCCTATTTTTTATACTTTATTTTGAAACCGGGTCTCACGAAGTTGCAGAGGGCCTCACTAAGTAGCTGAGGCTGGCCGTGAACCTGGATCCTCCGGTCTCAGCCTCCCAAGTACTGGGATTACAAGCATATGCCACCACGCCCGGCTTAAATTTTTATCTTTGTAAAATGGATATTCGTGTCCATGCAGAGACAAAAACATGGGAAGATGACACTAAAATGTTAACAGTGGTTAAATGAATGACAGGGTTATGGATTTCTCTTTCACTTTTTCATCTATATTTTATAAATTTCCTATGATGAGCATGTAATACTTTTGGTATAAGAACATTTATTTCAAAAGTAGTTATTTTTTTTAAAGATGGTGTTAAATCCAATCTATCTAAGTGACCAAACCATAAGTCTGCCTCTATAATTTTAATTCTGCCATCCTTTCAGAAAAAGTCAGTATTCTATGTCAGGTTCTTTGTCTTCTTGCACGAACGCAGGTAGTAAATTCCTCCAGTGGCCCGGTATGGAGGTGCACATGCCTGTAATCCCAGTACTTGGGAGGCTGAGATAGGAGGATCGCAGGTTCGAGGACAGCCTCAGCAACTTAGCAAAATCCTGTTTCCAAGTAAAAAATAAAATAGGGCTGGGGGTGTAGTTTAGAGATAGAATACCCCTAGGTTCAATCTCCGACACCACAAAAAGAAAAAAAGAAAAATTCCTCCACTGTTTCAGGAAGCACTGTGGCAGGCACAGACGCCCTGCATGGTTGGTTTGGTCAGACAGTAGACACCACGGCTTTTGTAGTGTGTCCGGATTTTCCCTTAGCTCAGAACCACGCCTGCTTGTTTCAATAATCTCATGCCAGAAGTCTGCTATCATCTGACTCCTCTGCTCCTTTGCTGTAATTTCTATTTTTCTTTCTTCTGCTCTCAGTCTTTTTTTTTTTTTTTTTTTTTTGCAGTACCGGGGATTGAACCCAGGGGCATTCTACCTCCGAGCTACATCCCCGGCCCTATTTTTTATTCTTTATTTTGAAACCAGGTCTCACGAAGTTGCAGAGGGCCTCACTAAGTAGCTGAGGCTGGCCGCGAACCCGGATCCTCCGGTGTCCGCCTCCCAAATAATGGGATTAAAGCATGCGCCACCACGCCCGGCTCAGTCTGGTTTTTATTGTGTTCACTTAGAAAAAAGATACAGGTTTATTTTAGAAACAGATTTCAATTACAAAAAAATCCTACAGAAGAAGCAAATCCTAAAATAATATAAATATTTGTTTATGATTATGCCAAGACATCTCCTGCCGCCTTTGTGGGTCTCATGTGTCCACAGAGCCCTGCCCCGGATGGTGAACTTGAGGAGCCCCAGGGAGGGTGAGAGTTTGGGGGCCATCTCATTTCCCTGGCTCAGGTGCAAGGTCCTCAGCGTGCTACCTGACACTGACAAGGACGGGGCGCTTCCTGCCTGGAGGCATAGCTGGGGCAGCCTCCTGGGACCTGAGCTAGGAGTGGAAGCCTGGCCCCTGCTCCTTTGGGCTGTGCTATGCGCCCTTCTGGGGAGGATCAGCGCTTCTGGGCTTCCTCAGCACATGGTCCCTAGTAACAGGTTCGGCCCCTTCTGTTGAACTGGGTCCTTACTGGGTGTTTTTCTGTGCCTGGTTGTGAGGATGGAGAATGGAGATGAGAAGGAGCAAGGAGAAAGGGACGGTGTGGTGGTGGATGGTAGAGAAAGAGACACAAAGGACAGCAACAGGACACACACACACACACACACACACACACCATACAGGGAACATGTCTCATCTGTACTGACATGTATCCAGCTGCAGGAAACCCCAGGTAGCAATAACTGCTGTTCATTGCATCGTTTTAGGTGAAGAGTAGAAATAAACAGAACTGTCAAGGTTGTCAACTTCCCCATCTTTGTTATAAATAAAGAATTAAACGTTGAGCAGCAGGGAGCGAGGAGAGGGGTCAGGAGCGTGGTTTTTCTTTCCCCGAGGCAGTGTCTCCCTGAGGGGTCCTGTTTTCTGTCCTCCTACCTATAGTTACTTTGTTTTCTCTTGTCTTGGAAGGGTCCCCAGAGCCCCCTGGCCCACCCTAGGCCTCTCCTAGCTTGTACTTCTCTCTTGAGATCCGTTTTCCTTCCCCACTCCCTCTCAAAGTGTCCTGCATACCAGTTCCTTCTGATCCTGGGAAAATGTCTTTTCCAGAAGCTGCCTGTGCCTGAGCCCGTCTAAACCTCTTAGTGACCCTTTGAGATAGACCTACATCATAGAGGTTGGAACTAAGTCTCAGAGAAGTTGATTAACACAACCAGGGTCACACAGCTCCGGGACAACCTAGTGCGCTGAGCTCCAGGGGCACTGAGGCTCCTTGCTGCTCCCTGAGAAGCCTCAGAGACTGTCTGGCTCAATGTACACCGGGTACAGAAGAGGAAACTGAGGTCCACAGAGGTGACCGGCCTGCTCAAGGTCACACCACCTGTGCCAGTTCCTCGGGCTGTCTCCACTCCACACACCACATAGCTCATTATATTAAAATACTTTAGCTAATATATTCAAATGCCAAAAACCTGCCACTAAATTTACTGCCAGCATTTTCTAAGAGAAAGCGGATTAGTTCCAACCTCTTTCTCCATTTTTATTATTATTATCATTTCGGCCAAAGGCACGGTGAACAGCACAGCCGTGGTTTTGTCTCATCTCCTTTCATTTCCTCTCCCTACCCTGGGGGACTGGGGACACCAGTGTGTGACAATAGGGTTCTGGAACTGGTCAGCAGGAGCAGGAAGAGGCCTGGGAAAGACGGGAGAGGGTCCGTGCACATGCTCGCATGCTCCTGCACTGCCTTTCCGCGGATGTCACCCTGTTTTGGACTTGGAAGTGACCACAGCCAGAGGCTGCTCTGTGACAGAAAGAGGGGACACAGTGGGGACCTGAGAAGCACTTTGAAACCACACCCTGCCCTCCACAGCACGAGGATCCCCTGCCTGCGCCCCTTCTCCTGGCTTGGGCAGGTGTCAACTGCCCGTCCCTGTCAGATTCCTAGACCCTATCAAGAAAAGAGACCAGTCTCGAGCATTTAATAGTTATTGAGCCTTGGAGGTTTCGCTACCGGTTGAGACCAAAGGACAGGTAGAGCAGGCACGGACTTGAGAATCAGGTGGAGTTTGTTTAAAGCTGGACATGTGGGAGCTACTCACTACCCTCCCGCCAGTGCCCTGAGCCAAAAGATTCAACCCCTGTAAAGTGGGAAACTAGCACAGCGGGCTCTCCGTCTACATTTTTTAAATTGCAGCAAGAATATGCAAAATCATTTATGTTGCTGGTGAAAAAGAAGCAGAATGGCTAGGCGTGGTGGCGCACGCTTGTGATCCCAGTACTTGGGAGGCTGAGACCAGAGGATCCAGGTTCTCGGCCAACCTCAGCTACTTAGTGAGGCCCTCTGCAACTTAGTGAGACCCTGTTTCAAAATAAAGAATAAAAAATAGGGCTGGGGGTGTAGCTCGGAGGTAGAATGCCTCTGGGTTCAATTCCCAGTACCGCAAAAAAAAAAAAAAAAAGAAGAAGCAGAATGACCCAATCCTTGTCTAGAAGCACAGTGACCCAATTCCCGCCCATCTGGCATTCCACTGTATGGTTTGGAGTTACAAAGGCCCTGCCAGCTGACTGCCGTAGGGACGGTGCTGAGATCGATTGGGAGATCTGGAATCTCCGGATGACTGTGTACTGGAACAATGCGCACGCGCACAGTCAGACCTCTCTATGGGCTTGTTAGACGGGTTTTGGTTTGCAGGAGTTAGGAGTGACTGCTGCACAGACACACACACTCACACTCCCTCACACACACAACCACAGGACACACGCCAGAAGATGGGAGGGCGGTTCATTCCGTTCAAGGGCAGAGCCCCTGAGGAGCCCCACGGTGCGCCCAAGTCCTCGCCCTGCCTCCTAACAGGCTACGGAACCAAATACTCCAAACCCCAGCAGACCTTCTCCTGAGATCTAGAAGCATTCTGTCGAGAAAGAACAGAACTACTAAAGACAAAGAAAAGTGGCTTTCCCGGCTCTACCACATCTCAAATTCAGCAAAACCCGGCTTGTCCTGTTGTCCCTTCTGGCTCTGCCAGCAGCCTGGGTGGATGGGGCCAGTTTCAGTGTTCAAATGCCTCCTAATGTCATTAAATTAGCTTACATGGCTGGACATCACGTCCCCCGCCACCGAGAATGTTCTTTTCTTGTCAGAAGCGCCCACAGCCCACCGCCACGGTGAAATACCAGGAACCTCTTAACATTTTTCTTGATTTCTTTAAGAGCGAGCATTAGACATATTAAGAACAACAACCCAATCATTAAGCCCTGTGCGGTTCTCCTAGGAGCCAGCTCTGTGGCTTTAATCGGATTGTGAACAACTCATTCTCATCCCAGCCATTTATCTTCTCTGTTTACCCACATTCCAAGTGGCATTCTTCTTAGCATCAAAAAATAGTAATCAGAATTGAGAACAACAAAAGACCGTTCATTACGTACGGCGTTAAGTAACATCTATTTACTTCCATTAGTTTCCAGACAACGAAGTACACTCGTTCTGATTAAACCTGGCATGTGTTAATTACACCTGAGGTCCGGGGTTGCTTTTTCTACAATAAAGCATGATTGAAAAGTAAAGGCTGAGCAGAAATATGGGGCAGCCAGGCCTCAGAAGTCACCCACTTCTCTGCGTTTCCCCAGTGCAAGTTCCCAGCCTCGGAAAGGGAATAGCTGCTGCACGCCTATAATCCCAGTACTTGGAAGGCTGAGGCAAGAGGATCGCAGGTACGAGGCCAGCCTCAGCAGTTTAGCGAGAACTTCAGTAACTTAGCGAGACCCTGTTTCAAAATAAAAAGTGAAAAGGGCCAGGGGTGTAGCTCAGAGGTAGAATGCCCCTGGGTTCAATCCCCAGTACCGGAAAAAAAAAAAAAAAGGATGTGAGCTTGTCACAGAAAGTTACGCTTTTTTTTTTTTTTTTTTTTGTCTATTTTGTTTCCAATCCCTGAGCTTTATCACCCGTTTTATGGGCTGGAGTTAAGTGGCAGTACAAAGCAGTTTGCTCTCTTACTGCTTGGCGCTAACAGCCATGATGAGCCATAATTAGAAGTAAAACCACCACATAAATAACACGGCAGAAAAATTGCCACCACGAGGAGCCGGACTTTGGCTGTGGGAAACTTCAGCCGGTCCTGTGCATCCATCACACTTAAGGGCCACCAAGTGTTTTCCTCCATATTTGTCTTGCTAAAGTCAAAATGGGAGCCATTTAGACTTTCAAATCAGCTTTTGAAAATAGAGAGCGCAGGTTTAAACAGACTGCTGCTTAGTGTGATGGAGAAGCTCATCCCTTGGAGGCCAAGACAGCTGTGGGGGGCTGGGAGGGAGGATGGGGAGCCCAGAGGTGGGGAGGGCCAGAACAGGAGGAGAAGAGGAGGTCTGCACCTCCCCCCTTAGAGGGAGCACTTCTCTGCAGAGCTGAAGGGTCTCTGAGCACAGCGGCTCAGACTCTGCTGGGGGGACAGGTGAGGTGGCGGCACCTGGCAAATTTTACTTTCATGCCCTACCCCTGGTGGTGAGGTAGGGGTAGTTGACTAGAATTTTTTTTAGCACCTAGCTTCTCCTAAGCCATTTACAAAGATTTTGTTTAATTCTTAAAACAGACTTAGGAAGTCAAGGGAAAGGAAGAGAAAATAAATTAGTGTTCTTCTTAAAATGGCATTGAAGAAATAAGGACCAATAGCTAGCTTTCTGCATTCGGGCAGAGTCGGCCAGCCTGGTTGCAAAGAGGCAACGGATAGAAGTGAATCAGCAAGACTCTCAGCAACCTAGCGAGACCCTGTTTCAAAACAACAACAAAACAAACAAACAAAAAATTTAAAAGAGCTGGGTAGTAACTCAAATGTAGAATGCCCCTGGGTTCAATCCCTAGTACCACCACCACCAC
This sequence comes from Glis glis, assembly GCA_004027185.1. Taxonomy (NCBI): domain Eukaryota; kingdom Metazoa; phylum Chordata; class Mammalia; order Rodentia; family Gliridae; genus Glis; species Glis glis. The sequence goes on along the minus strand of PVJS01031750.1, from coordinate 6,862 downwards.
CAAAAAAGGAAAGGAAGAAAGAAGAAAAGAAATGAATGTAGGGACTGAGGCTTATCACATGGATGGCATAGAATGATCAGAGCGATTTCCTATTTTCCTGATTTCACTTCTCTTGTACAGACTATTAGGAAAAAACCCAAGACCGTAAGCTGTAAACTGTAATAAAAGGAATGCTTTATAATGGAGTGTTTTCCAGAGCCTGAGTCATTTTTTAAAATTCATTTAAGAATGTTCATTTGCTTTTTTAAATGTCATATATATTTTTCTATGGATAAGCCAGAACAGTTAGGATCTGATCCTCCTGTGGAATGGAAGGGAACATTCCTTTGAACATTCTAACAATCCACATGTATTCTCTAAAGGGGATGGTTTCCTTTCTCCTTTTCTTCCTTTCCTTGCAGAATCAATCAAACAAATAAACAAAACTAAAAACAAAAGCAAAATAAGACTCAATAAAAACCCTGCGTTGAGAAGTTTCGATCGTTTTGTTTTAAATGTGCCTGGTATTAAGCAACGCATTTAGTGAAATGGATTCTTATGTAGGTGACACAGCTCCGTTTCACGCGTGAATTTTGTCTGCATTTGTATCTCTGCGAGCCGCATATGGCATGACACTGGACATTTTTTAAATTAAGATATGAAGTGCTCATTTTTTTTTTTGGCAGACCTGTTATATTCTAACAAATTTACTACACGTCTCAGAAAACACACAGCATTGCCAAAGTTGGTGAGTAGCCCAGCATGGTTTATCTCGAGCCCACAGCTCTTTCCCTGAATTCAATACTGCAGGCACAATTTAATGCAAACCCAATTTATGACTTAATGCTCTAGGGACCTGGTGGGAGATTGTTACATTATTCTTTTCTAATCCTATTTGTGTTTTAATTTGCTAAGTCTGTAATGAGGTGCATGCCTTGAATAGATTCAAGATCTTTCACATTGCTTTTGACTTTGTTTAATATAATAGATTTTACAGTTTGCATTAAATACCCAGGTGCTACGGTCAGTATTATCTCTTTATTTTCTCAACTAGAGTGAATAAAATTACGCCGCGAAAGTAATTGTGTACATGTTTCCTTGTTTATTGTAATGGTTTATTTCCTATTATAATTCTTGATTCAAATTACATCTAGTTCTCCAAAAGTCAATTCTCCAAGGACTCCTGCTTCCCCCCTTCCGTACGATTGTTAGCATTCAAAGAGTGCAGGGTATCGGCTGACAATTGATTAGTTAAATAATAATAGAATAAGTTTTCTAGTCTAATTTATGACACTTCAATTAAAAAGAAAGGGGAGAAAGGGGGGAAGGGAAAAAGAGAGGAAGTAAGGAGGAAAGGGAGGGAGGGAGGGACGGAGGGAGGGAGGGAGGGATGGATGGAAGGGGAGCGCAGAGATGCTGCATTGCTGTGTACATGCTGCTGTTTTATTTCTGGTGTTCGCCTGAAATGCACAGTCCTAATCAGAATTGCTACATCACCCAACTCCATGGAGTGTCATTTACTGTCCATAACTGTGTTACAGCCAATTACAGCTAAATTCTCTGTTATGTATGCACAATCAAAGGGGGTCTGGAATGCGTTTTGCTATTTTCTGAATCCTATTATTGCAGACATGTTTATTACATTCAGAAGATGGCTTTCTGAAATTACATCGGAATTGGACAACCCACCTGCCATTTACAAACAAAAGGACCTCGACGTTTCTTAACAACGAGAAAGTTCATTTAGCTCTTTCCTGGGAACTTTCCAGGGATTTTCTCCTGCAACTATTTTTATAAGACTCATTGCCCAAGCTCCCATATATTTTAAAATTAACCAAGATCTTCAGCGAATGTTGATTTTTAAATTAATAACGACAGGTCAAAAAGGCACGGCCAACCGTTCTCGTACCTGTGGTGGATACTGGCCATAATTTCCATTATTAAATTTTTCTCAAACTATGAGTAAAGGGATTGTAAAATGGACCCCAAATTATAACTATTTGACAGCATTGAAGCAGCTCCTTTAGGTTGGCTGTCAGAAGAAAAAATTTTCAGGTTATGTCCCGAAATTTCATGTGGGGTCATTTTAAGAGGAAAGCGAGTGGGTGTTAGAAAGACACATGGTACCTATTTGAAAACGTAGCGCCTCGTCATTAATTATTAAGGGAAAAATGAAAGTGTTTCTAAACCAAATACTTTCCTTTTTCCTTCTACTGGACTTTATACTCTTAAATTTTCCCCCAAGCTTACTTTATTACTGGTATTTGCCTGGCAGAGCCAGGGGATATTACTACCTTTTTATTTGCTATTTTTACAGGCCCCAACAAAGTGCTTTTAGAATACACAGCCACTTAATTCAAGTCAAGCCTCCTCAATACCCCTTTCACTCAAGCCCGTTCTAATTTGCTTTCCTCCAGCCAGGAGCCCAAAGAAGACACTGTGATTTATGTTTTCATTTATTTATTTTATTTGGGCTTTTCATTTAAGAAAAGAAATTCTGCGTGTGTGCACGCACGCACACAGACACACACACACACACACTCACCATCCTCAATTTGACATCATCTCACCCCACCCCACCCCATCCCTCTGCTTTTGGACTAGTAAGACTTCCTCAAAGCCAAACTTCAGAGTTTTAAGCTTGGGCCATGGGCTGGAGGAGGCTTGTCCTGGGCTCCGTACACCATCAGAGCAGCAATGCCCAGGGCTTTCGAGTCCCGTCTTCTGCAGGCCAGCAGTGGGCTCTTTCCCATCCTTTATCCCTTTCCACCCTGCCCATTCCAGAGCTCCTATTGCACATCCCTAGAAGAATCAACATTTCCCCAAAGATGATAGTTGTTTGGTAGGCGCTTAAGTCACCACAAAGATATGATTAAAGGTGTGTGTCCTGGCATCGGGAAGGATATCATCGTTCAAATCCAGGTGTTGTTTTGGTTTGAGGGTTGAGGAGACGGTGGGTAGAGAAAATTTCTACATAACGTGTGAGAGTTCGGCTTGGGAGTCCAGTATCCTTGGGCTTGAGTCTCAGTTCTGCTTCCAAGTTACTCCTTCTGTCTATACCGATTCATTGACCCAGTCAGTCTGTCAACCAACAATTATTAGGCACCTACTGTATGCCAGGCACTGAGTGGGTAGCAGGTATCTATACAGATGGGGTGCCTTTCGGTGCTGCTGTAATGGGGCAGATAGAGAAGTGTCTGCAATAAGGTGTGACAGGCATACTAATAGGGAAAGCATTTCTGGAAAAAAAGGAACATAGAAGCAGCGACATGAGATTGGTTTCCTTAAGCACAAACTAGCGGGTGCTATTGCACCTGCCTCGGGGGGGTCCCTATTAGACGGAGTTAATGTACGACTGGAGTTTTGCATTGCTGATGGCATAAAAATAAAGACTTGGCTTTAAAAAATCAGTAAAGCAATTATTGTCATTATCACTAAATACTGTCCCAGGATTCCCAAAGAAATTAATATTACAGTATTGTGACATTTCACCTGCAAGAAGATGCAAGCTTTACCCTGTAGTCCTAATTCTTTTTTATAGAGCGAACTAAACAATAATGTTGTCTGTAGAACATTAAAGTAAATTTGAAGATAGATGAACTGAAATTAATAGGCTCTCTCAAGTAAAAATCATAAGCAATTGAGTCTTTGTCAAACACCAGCTTCTCAGGGGCAGAAATGAATCTGGCAAGTTGGTTCAGAGGATGTTCACTCTCCTCCAAGGTCTGCAGACCTCCAGCAAGAGAATCTCCTCCCAAAGCATTCTTAGCATTTCATCAAAGGCAATCAATTTTCATTTCATTTAAAAAATAGTCAAGCCAGGCGTGGTGGCGCACGCTTGTAATCCTAGTACTTGGGAGGCTGAGACAGGAGGATCTGGGTTTGTGGCCAGCCTCAGCTACTTAGTGAGGCCCTCAGCTACTTAGTGAGACCTGGTTTCAAAATAAAGAATAAAAAAAAATAGGGCTGGGGGTATAGCTCAGAGATAGAATGCCCCTGGGTTCAATCCCCAGTACCGCAAATAAATAAATAAAAAATAGTCAAGAAGCATTTGTAAACTAATGTCAACACATTGGAGTCATATTTACTCATCATAACTCAGGAACACATTCCCACAGAAACAAACTTTGGCTCCACCTATGATCAGACCAAACCACCCTTAGGAGCCCCTGGCCCCCCAGGAAGTGCAGTGGCCTGGGCTGACCAGGGGCGAGGAGCAGAACTCTCCAACATAACTCCTGAAAACGAGATCATCAAGTAGCGATACACAGGAATACCTATTCAAACTCACAAATACATGAAGATAAGCTATTAGCTGAGCTGTGGCAGAATTCCTCTTAGGGGAGAGAACTGCCTTTGTTTTAGCAAATACTTTGATGGACCATTTTGGTGGCCGATGGGTCCAAGAGAGAGGTCAACTGCTTGGCAGAACACTGGAGGAATTTTGAGGTTCTGGGTTCAGCCTGAGAAGCGGACGGAGGGGAAGAGTGTTTCAAAAGAGAGGAACATAGCAGCTAGTGAGTGGTGGAACACATTTAGGAGGAAAGCTAACAGAGAAGTTTACCTTGGTGTGGGTATGACAGAGGAACTATTACGAAAAATGGTGTCCAATCTTTGTGTTTATGTGTGTGTGTGTGTGTGTGTGTGTGTGTGTGTGTAGTACTGGGGATTGAACCCAGGAGAATTCTACCTCTGAGCTATACTCCCAGCCCTATTTTATTTTTTATTTTGAAACAGGGTCTCACTAAGTTGCTGAGAGCCTTACTAAGTTGCTGAAGCTGGCCTCAAACCTGTAATCCTCCAGTCTCAGCCTCCCAAGTACTGGGATTACAGGCGTGCAATACTGCACCCAGCAATGTCCAATCTGTAATGTTTTGCAGTTAGTTATTTGCTAAACTAGATTGTTAGGCAGCGTCTTCTACACACACACACACACACACACACACACACATAGTGCACACACACATTTGTCACTAAGGGGCTATATACATTGCATCATACGAGTAGTGATCAGACACCCCCAGAACACTGGCAGTATCTTGGTGGCCATGGGGAAGAGAAAAGAAAGCAGCCTTGGGGTCCAAGACAGACCTAGAGGTCAAAGGTACAAGAGGTTGGAGGAAGACGCCACAAGAACACGAGCTCCAGAAAGTCACAGAGATCCTGGGAAAGGCCAGGGGATTCATACAGCACAAGGACAAGAGAATTTGAGCCAGTTTTATTTACCCGGCCCGGGCCATCTCTATATGTAAAAAATACCAAGCGCCAGTTCTTCTTTCATTGGAAGATCTCCCTAGCTCAAGGTAACTTGAAAAAGTAAGCTCCTTATCAGATGAGACTCACTTTAGATTTTGGAATAACTGACAAATTGAAAAGACCAAGGGGAACTACTTTTCCAGAGTCAGAGACAGCAGTGATGGCTCCTTTGCATTCTAATAGTACGGGCCCTTTAAGTAGGAGAACGCTGTCATCAATGAATAGTTGCTGATCTAATTACTAATTGATGGCAAAGAGACTCTAATGACCTAATAGCTCATTAGGGTTGACTGAGCCAGCAGGGGTCTTGGAAAATGTTTTGAATTCTACTCTGAGGCTTTGTGAGTTTTCCTGTACACACATTAGACCACCGCCTAGTTTATTAAACCCATAAATGTGAGACCATAACAGGAACAGGGCAGACCTGTGCAAATATAACTTGAGAGTGTAAAAGCATATAGGAGAGCTTTATGACAGAGACGTGTCACAGTGCCAGAGTCGCATCATGAGAAGCCTCAGAGAGACGTGCTGGGAACCAAATGGGCTCCCAATAGGTAACTACGTATGCCAAGAATCGAGCTGTCACCATGGTGTTGAGGAAGCAGAGTGGGTTAATTCACCATTCATTCATCATTTAATAAATTAGTATGTATTAAATACCTATTACCCATATGGTAGTATAGATAAATGCTTCGTATGCATTAGATCAATTTACACAATCGCTTTAGCCGTATGAGAAATCGAGGCTCTGGCAAGTTAGGAGGCTAAATGGCGTGATAGCATATATACTTTGAATATCATACAGCCAGTGAGGGACAGATCCGGGACTCTAATCCAAGACTCTCCTCAATTTTTTATTTTTTATTTTTTTCATATCACATTGTTTCCTACTAGAGTTCAAACAACTCACGTACCTTATTTTTTTAAAATATTTATTTCTAAAGGTATAAGGAAAGGTGATTACGATTAGTAATCCACTTGGAAAGAAAGAACCAATTACAAATTTTATAGCAAAAACAGCATGAATAGTTAAAATAGTCAGAGAAGCTCAAGTTGATGGTGGTAAATTCTCACTCAGCTCTTTCTAGCACTGGACCAGCCCATACCTGGGCGACTGCCAGGATAGGAGAGGATGAATGCTCAATGCCTGGAGGAAGTTCCTCCCTGGCGACAAGCCCCCCACTGCTCAAACCAGAACTGCATAGAAACAAGGGGAAGGATGAGAAGCGATTACCCCGGAACATGACCCCACGTGCAGAAGTCTTGTTAAAACTGAGAACGCTGATTCTAACACTTTTCTTAACCAGGTGTACTGGTACACGACTGTAATCCCAGTATTTGGGAGGCTGAGACAAGAGGATCGCAGGTTCGCAACCAGCCTCAGCAATATAGTGAGGCTCTCCGCAACTTAGTGAGACCCTGTTTCCAAATAAATAATAAAATAGGGCTGGGGGTGGAGCTCAGAGGTAGAATGCCCCTGGGTTCCATCCCCAGTACCGTAATTAATTAATTAATTAATTAAAAAAATAACAGCCGGGCATGGTGGTGTACGCTTGTAATCTCAATACTTGGGAGGCTGAGACAGGAGGATCCAGGTTCGCGGCCAGCCTCAGCTACTTAGTGAGGC
>PVJS01031749.1:0-23189 GCA_004027185.1 Glis glis | reverse complement strand
ACACACACACACACACACACACACACACACACACACACACACACAAAGACGCTCATAGAATATGGCTTATCTCCTTTGTGAGGAATGAATCTGAGATTTCAGCACCTCACTGGTGGTATGTTAATGTTTGCTTGTTTAAAAAATAAGCCGAGCATGGTGGTGCATGCTTGTAATCCCAGTACATGGGAGGCTGAGACAGGAGGATCTGGGTCCGCGGCCAGCCTCAGCTACTTAGTGAGGCCCTCGGCAACTTAGTGAGACCCTGTTTCAAAAGAATAAAAAAGCCGGGTGTGGTGGCGCACGCTTGTAATCCCAGTACTTTGGGAGGCGGAGACCGGAGGATCCGGGTTTGTGGCCAGCCTCAGCTCGCTCTCTCTCTCTCTCTCTCTCTCTCTCCGTGTCTCTTTCTCTCTCTCCCTGTCTCTCTCTACTTAGTGAGGCCCTCTGCAACTTCATGAGACCCGGTTTCAAAATAAAGTATAAAAAATGGGGCCGGGGTGTAGCGCGGAGGTAGAATGCCCCTGAGTTCAATCCCCGGTACTGCAAAAAAAAAAAAGAATAAAAAATAGGGCTAGGGGTGTAGCTCAGAGGTAGAATGCCCCTGGGTTCAATCTCCAGAACCGAAAAATAAATAAATAAATAAATAAATAAATAAATATAGAGAAAAGACTCTTCATGTTCAAATAAATTTGCAGAGCTTTGGTCTGAGCAACATTAAACAGACTCTTTACTACAGATATCTCAGAGGCTTGAAAAATAGTGATTTGAGATCTGAATTTCCCCCAGGAGAATTTAACATATAGCATTTAATTTCCCCCCAAATTCGTTTGACTACAGTACTCTTTTGAAGGGATGCTACCTGCCAGGGTTAGCACTCCACAGAGATCGTGTTCTCCACAGAGACCGTGTTCAACAGAAATGTGTTGAATGCTTCTCTTTCATGAATTTATTCCCGTTTTTATGCAAACACGCCTTCACATATTGATCTGGTATCTGCCTAACCATTAGAGAATTTCAGTGTGAAAACTGGAAAATGGAGTGGGCAAGGCAGGGAAAGTAAATTAAATATGTCTTCGTGTATGGGGCACAGGTGGAAGCCAGACACAGTAATAAGATAGTCATTCCAACACAGACCAGCAGGTGGCGCTCTAGGACTACATTCTGGGAGGAAATGAACTTTTTTTTTCCCTATAGGTTCAATACATTCTTCTATATGGGGTCTGTGATTTCTGAAAAGTCACCTCTAGATCTGTCAAGAAACATCAGCTTGAAATCCATCAAGAAAGGCGAGTTGGCCAGAAAAAACACAACCCATGAACATCAGGAAAACAAGAACATATGTCTGTGACTTCGTCACGTGACACACAGGACGACGAGGACATTACCTCTTTGCGATTCCATGTTTTAAGGGCAGAAGGTAGAGAGAGGCAGAAAAGGGTAGGAAGGCGGAACAGGTACAAGAACACACCACGAACCTTCTCGTTTACTTGTAAACGACTGACCATCCCTTAAGAAGCAGGATAATTTTAGGGAGCCTGTGAACATCTTTTAAAACTTCAATGATTAGCCAGGCCGGGTGGCACACCTGTTATCCCAGTACTTGGGAGGCTGAGACAGGAGGATCACAGGTTCATGGCCAGCCTCTGCTACTTAGTGAGACCCTATTTCAAAATAAATAAACAAAATAGGTCTGGGGATGTAGCTCAGAAATAGAACACCCCTGGGTTCAATTCCCAGTACCAAAACAGAACAAAACAAAACTTTAATAATTATTATTTATCTTACTGTCTATTAGAAAAGCCGAGCTCCAGCCCCGGCCCTATTTTTTTTTTATTTTGAAACAGGGTGTCACTAAGTTGCAGAGAGCCTCAATAAGTAGCTGAGGCTGGCCGCGAACCCAGATCCTCCTGTCTCAGCCTCCCAAGTACAGGGATTATAAAGCGTGCGCCACCACGCCCGGCTAAAATACACTTCTAAAAAAACATGCAAATGTATTCAAATAGAAGAGACTGAATAAGATTGAGGAATCGTCTCAGCGGTAGGTATATGACAAAAATTATGATATAACTCAAATATTGCAAAATTTCTGAAGTTGTAATGATTTAACCCAACTCTTACTTCGAAGCTAGGTCTTGGGCGGAAAGTCTCTTTGTCGATTATATATCAATTCAGTATGGCTCGGCTGCTCCTATGGCTGCTCCTAGGGCTGGGGGTATAGCTTGGAGGCAGAATGTCCCTGGGTTCAATCCCCAGTAGCGCAAAAATTTAAAAAAATATGAAATGCAAACTGTGATAAGGGCGATGGGTGGGGGGGACACCTGGGATCCTCCTGTCTCAGCCTCCCAAGAACTGGGATGACAGGGGTGCATCACCACACCCAGCTAAGAATCTGCATTTTAAATAGTTTCCCCCCAGGACACTGCGGTCCATGCAAGTAGCTGGGCTGTAGAAAGATTAAGTGTCCCTTTGTCATGAGGCCTTGAGGGAAACGGCCAGCGCAGGGTGCAAGGGCGCAATGGCGGGGAGCTGCCTGACCCGGCTTACCTTGCAGGCGGTAGAGCTGCCCCGTGCTGTGCTGCCGCGTGATGTGCTGCCAGTAGGCGCTGCGAGGCAGGGGCACCATGGTGCTCAGGGAGGCGGCCCGCTCGCTCATCTTCATCTGCAGCTGTGGACAGAAGGAAGAGAGTGAAGAGTCAGCCGCGAGGAGGCTGAAGGGACCAGGGAGGCAGCAGGAGAGAGAGAGCAGGGAGCCGGGGAGCCATGGGTGGCCCTCCCACATCAGCCAGCATCCGCTGCTGGGAGAGACAGCCGCGCCCCTGCTGGCTCAGCCGCATCCATCCTCCACCCTGCGGGCCACACTGGTGTCTTGGGGGTGGGGGGTCTTCCCTCCAACTGGGCTCAGTCCCTGTCCTCCTGGTGGGCTGAGCTCACCTCGGATTCTAGGGTTGGGTGCTGACCCATGCCGGGCAGATAACACACAATCCCCCAGGGCATTTATTAGAACTTTTACAGAAGGCCGGGCTTGGTGGTGCACGCTTGTCATCCCAGTGCTCGGGAGGCTGAGACGGGAGGATCTGGGTTCGTGGCCAGCCTCAGCTACTTAGTGAAGCTCTCAGCAACTTAGTGAGACCCTGTTTCAAAATTAAGAATAAGCTGGGTGTGGTGGCGCACACTTGTCGTCCCAGTACTCCAGTGTCTGAGCTAGGTGGATCGAAGGTTTGCGGCCAGCCTCAGCTTAGTTGAGGTTGCTACTTAGTGAGGCCCTCCGCAACTTAGTGAGACCCTGTTTCAAAAAAATAAAAAATAAAAAACAGGGCTGGGGTGTAGCTCAGAGGTAGAATGCCCCTGGGTTCCATCCCCAGTACCACCAAAAAAAAAAAAAAAGAAAGACGGTGGCATTAAACACCTGCTAGCTGGGATGTCAGAGAGCATGGTGCGAACTGCTTATCCTTCCTAGCACAAAACAGGTACAGGAAACAGAGGTGGAGATAATGATGACGATGATGATGATGAAGAAAACCAGTTTGTGTGTATGTGTGTGTTACTGAGGACTGAACCCAGGGTGTTCCACCACTGAGCCATACCCCCAGCCCTTTTTATGTTTTATTTTGGAACAGGGTCTCACTAGGTTGCTGAGGGCCTCACTAAGTTGCTGAGGCTGGCCTCGAACCTGCAATCCTCTTGTCTCAGTCTCCCAAGTACTGGAATTACAGGTGTGCGCCACCACGTCCGGCTTGAAGTTCTTTTTTAAAAGGGAGAGTGTCCTCACCACCTGTCTTCAGCATGGCAGTTTCGGGCAAAACATCTGCACACTCAGACAGGAAAGTCTCAGTGGCACAGGACAGGAGGCCTTGTGCCCTGGAGACCCAAACTCACAGTCAATGAGATTCGACGCAAAAAAATATAACTAGCCGGGCGTGGTGGCACATGCTTGTAATTGCAGGTTCGCGGCCAGCCTCAGCTACTTAGTGAGGCCCTCCGTAACTTAGTGAGACCCTGTTTCAAAATAAAGAATAAAAAATAGGGCTGGGGGTGTAGCTCAGAGGTAGAATGCACCTGGGTTCAATCCCCAGTACCAAATATACAGATATATATATATATATATATATATAAACTATTTGCACAAAAGGTAATTTAATTTATACATGTTGCATTTGTATTTGCTGGGTTGGATTCCTGGTCCCTGTCTTAATAGCACAATTACCAAAATGTGTCCCCAAGTGGAATTATAAAGGTTTCATGGGATCCTTTTTCCTGAAAATGTTCTAAAAGCGGAGTACTACATTGGTAGAAAAGTTCAGTGAATTTTTCTGTTTTTGTTTTTTGTTAGTTTGTTTTTTGTGGCTCTGGGGATTAAACCCAGGGGCATTCTACCTCCGAGCTACACCCTCAGCCCTTTTTTATTTTGTTGTTTTGAAACAGGGTCTCCCTAGGTTGCTGAGAGTCTCGCTACGTTGCTGAGGCTGTCCTCAAACTTGCCATCCACCCATTTCAGCCTCCTGAATACTGGGATGACAGGCGTGCATCACTACACCCGGCCCGTGGCTCTTTCTGAACATGTGAAAATTTCAAAGAAAGAAAAGAACAAAAAGCAACTATTTTCCAGCGACATCTGGTGACATTCCATCTCATTTACATGGAACGCGCAAAACAAAGGAAAGGAAATAAAAAAGAAAAAAAACACCTGAACTGAGAGGCACTGATTGTTTGATTTGTGTAACATAAAGAGATTATATTTAACATGATACAACGTTTAATATAAAGGAAACACGTGGGACACGGCAGTCACTTTTAATTATTCACCACATTCCTGCCAACGCCTTTAGGTGGCCCAGCACGATTTGACTGTATTTTTAGAAAGCCTGTTTAAATGGAACAAGAATGAAACGACAGAAAGGCCATATTTTGGAGCGAACCGTGCAAAGCCCGGCTCTCTGTTGCTTCCTCCACCTTCTGAAAGAATATCTAATTTTAGGCAAGCAGTAGCTTAATTGTCCTCAGAGGAGAATGATAAGAACCATTTTGCTTAACAATGCAAAAGCGGCTGCATAATTCTCTAAGGGGGAGCGACAGAAGTCACGCGGCCACCATCTAGCTCCAAAGTTTCCCCTCCTTCCTCTGAATCGCTGAACTCACTCAAACCAGTGAAGGGAGAAAAATGAGCACCCATGTGAGGACAGGTTAGAGCTGGGTGACCTGGAGCCCGGGAGAAGGGAAGTGTGATCCTCCTAGCCGGGTGCAGCAGCGCACAGCTGGAATCCCAGTACTCGGGAGGCTGAGGCAGGAGGATTCTGTGCAGGTTCACGTTCAGCCTCAGCAACTTAGCAAGATGCTGTTTCCAAATTAAAAAAAAATAAAACAGGGCTGGAGGTGTAGCCTGGAGGTAGAATGCCCTTGGGTTCAATCCCCAGAGCCTCATAAATATATATACATATAGATTTGTATGTATGTATAAAATATTTGTATAATATATTTGAATATTATATATTTTTGTAATATAAATATATAATATACAAATATATAATATATTGTGTAATATATTATATATTGTATAATATATATGTATAATGTATTTCTATGTATATGTATATAATTGTATTTATGTATATGTATATATGAATTATAGTCTTCCTCATTTTGTCTTTTTATTATATATGAATTATAGTATCCCTCTTTTTGTCTTTTTATTTATTTTTTGTGGTGCTGGGGATTGAACCCAGGGGCATTCTACCTCTGAGCTATACCCCCGGCCCTTTTTATTTTGAAACAGGGTCTCACTAAGTTGCTAAGGATCTTGCCAAGTTGCTGAGGCTGGCCTCAAACCTGCAATCCTCCCGTCTCAGCCTCCCAAATACTGGGCTTACAGGCGTGCATCACCACACCCAGCCATCTTCCTCCTTTTTATAAAAAAAATCCATACACTTTTATATAATGTGTTGTTTTTTTTACAATAAAAAGAGCACTTTGCCATTAAAATATATGTTACCCCAAAGCATAGAATTGTAAACTCTGGGGACTTTTGCCATTGAGTGACATGGGCACTCCTGACATGCCTCCTGTTCACACCTCGTGGGGAAGCTTGGGTTCAGGGAGGGTCACTCAGAACCCGTGGCCACTGACAACCAGAGTCGCTGCCGCCCTTAGACTTTCCCCAGGCTCCTCTCCCCGCCCTCAGCCTCTGCAGAGCATCGGGTCCCCAGAGCAACACGCTGGGTCCCCTTCCCTCCTTTCCACCCCTTCCTCTTCCTGCTAGGCACCAGCTCTTGATAGACATTGATTTCTAGGTTGATTCTTTTATTCTTTTTTTTTTGACCCTGGGCATTTTTCCTTTTTTTTTTTTTTTTGCGGTACTGGGGATTGAACCCAGGGGCATTCTACTTCTGAGCTACACCCCAGTCCTATTTTTTATTCTTTATTTTGAAACAGGGTCTCACTAAGTTGCCGAGAGCCTCACTAAATAGCTGAGGCTGGCCACGAACCTGGATCCTCTAGTCTCAGCCTCCCAAGAACTGGGATTACAAGCGTGTGCCACCACGGCCAGCCTATGTTGATTCTTGACTACTGATTGCTGATTGGCTGTCTCCTCCCAAAATAACTTCTTGGAAACTCCTTGGGGGACAAGGATGATTCCTTGTTCTCCACTGTACTCCTGCTTCCTAGAACAGGGACTCATGCAAAACAGGCAGTTAGTCCCCCCTGAGCCACCTTCCACTTTCTGTGGTGTTAGTTATACACTGTCCACTACCGTTCAAAAATATGAAATGCAAACTACCAGAAATCGGCAATGCATGGGTTTTAAATGATTTGCATTTATAGCGCATTGTTACAATAGCTCTAGTTTATGATTGTGGTTATAGAAGCCACAGTCCAGGTTGGTCGTGTCACAGGGGTGGTGTCTACCGGACAGCTAGGGGGAGCGAGAACCGCGCTATTAAACATGCAAGTTTGAAGTGCAGGGGAGAGGCCATGCGGACAGATGTACACGTGGGGACCATCAGATTGTAGATAGAGCTGTCACTCTCCTGATGGCATAATTTATCACTTAAACTTTATGTTAGATATACAGTATAAGAAGAATTATTGATGGGGTCATGTACTAGCCATGGTTGGGGTCTTGAGACGTATCCCCCACAGAGAAGGGGGACTGCTGTACTCATTATTTGTAGAATGGATGGATGGATGGATGGATGGATTTATTATTTATTTACTTATTTATTTATTTATTTATTTATTTATTTATTTATTTATTGGTACTAGAGGCTGAACTCAGGGACATGGAGCCTCTGAGCTATCACCCCAGCACTATTTTGTTTTTTATGTCGAGACAAGGTCTCACTAAGTTGCTGAGGGTCTCACTAAGTTGCTGAGGCTAAGCCAGGCGTGGTGGCACATGCCTGTCATCCCAGTACTTGGGAGGCTGAGACAGGAGGATCACAGGTTCCAGGCCAGCCTCAGCAACCTAGAGAGGCCCTCAGTGACTTAGTGAGACCCTGATTCAACATAAAATATAAAATATGGTTAGGGGTGTAGCTCAGAGGTAGAATGCCTATGGGTTCAATCCCTAGTATTACAAAAGAAAAATAAAAGGTTGCTGAGGCTGGCCTCGAACCTGCAATCCTCCTGTCTCCGGCTCCCAAGTACTGGGATTTACAGGTGTGTGCCACCACGCCCGGCTAATTTATTAATAAATCTACATGCTTTGTATCTATTATGTTATCTATGTTCTGGAAGGACACCAAAGAATCTGGTAAAGTATTTTCTCTGAGCTTGTGAAGTTCAATGCCTGGCATGACGGAGCCAGGGAGCGAGACATACTTGACAGTGGACATTCTATAGCCCGCTTTGCACATCGAAATGAACACATCTGGAAATAGATGACAGCCCCGTGGCTCCACTGCACACTCTTCCCTTCACGGGCTTGAAGTGGGGTGCAGCTGTGAACACGGCAGCTGGAGGAGGGACAGGTAGGGAGGCCGCCCCTCCAGCAACGGGCCTGCAAGAGGAAATCTCCTCCTACTTCACACAAGATAGTGGTGGCGCTGCAGATCTGTCACCCCCACCTCCAGCCCCAACCCTCGAGTCTCCTCCCAGTGACACTAGAACATGAAAACCAGACGTTAGAAGGAAACTGCAGAAGAATTCTCAGGGAAACCACACATGATTCCAAGTCCCTAACTTGAAAGAAGTATGCCAGCCCTCTCATGAATAGTAAACATATTCTGAAATGAATTTTTAACTGTTAGGCTTTTTTTTTTTTCCTACAAACGCCAGACCAAATGGTCTCCCTTCACGGGAACAATCGTCTTCCACAACGAATTGTAATGATGCATAGTTAGAGCTTGTTAGCCAGAGTAACTTATTAGCTAGAGTGACTCCATATTTGTTACTCAGAATGACCTCAAACCTGGCCCTAAAACAGGGAAGTTGGCTTTGAAAAAATTAAACCAGGACATTGGCAGGATAGTTAAACAGATTGTCGTAATAACATATTGTAATTTATTGTGTTATTGTTATCTTGCTAACCGCCTATTCTTGCTTCTGTACTTTCGTTATGCTTGGCTTGCTTGGCGTACCTGAATACTATGGGAACCATAAGGGCTTCCCGCCCCCTGCTGTGGAAACCTGCCATGGGAACCTCGGCTTCACCCTGCGCTTGTATTGTATCTGACCCTATATAAGAAAACGCTGGAGGGCCGTCAGGGACTGCACTTGGCTCTCATGCCTGTGTGGTCTTACTGGCCAGTAATAAGGACTCTCATTCAACACCTTTGGTGGTCTGCTTGGTCCTGATTGGGACGCTACCTCGCAACAGAATGTCCTTACAAAGACTCAAAGTCAGGCAGGAGCCGTGGGTAGCGCAGGTCTGGGTGTCTGTGGTTTATCCCGGGTATGGCCTGCATGCTCTGGTGCCAGGCGGGCGTCATTGATGGAGATACATACACTGGCTGCTGCGTTCTTCCGGGCACTTTACACTAGATGCAGCAGGTTCATTTCATCAATACAAACTGCTTAAAATGCTAATCACTCCGCTAAGTGGCGGTAGGTAACCGATTCCTCCGGAGCAGACCCGCGGAGGATGTTGAACAAGCTTTGTAACCACCCGAGAGGAGGCACGGCCTTGTTAAGGTGCACGGGGACCTGCACGTCGCTCTTGTGCGTACTGTCTCCTCCACCTGCTCAATTAGCAGTGCTTCCTCTGTGTTAAAGGAGGAATTCTCTCTTAGAAGGATCTAGTTTTCTCCGATGAGAGATCTGAATAACTTACAAGTGGCTCTTGCTTCCCTAAACACGTGAAACATCATAAACATCCACTGCTAGCCGGGCGCGGTGACGCACGCCTGTATTCCCAGGACTTGGGAGGCTGAGACAGGAGGATCGCAGGTTCAAAGCCGGCCTCAGCAAAACTGAGCAACACCCTCAGCAACTTAGTGAGACCCTGTTCAAAAAAAAGGGGGGCTGGGGGTGTAGCTCAGAGGTAGAATGCCCCTGGGTTCCATGCCCAGTACCAAAATAAACAAATAAATAAATAAATTCCAATGCCCTGCCTCATCCTGCTAAAACATGGGAGACAGAGCCCAGCATTTAGATGTACCAAGCTTTGCAGAGCGGGAGCCCCACCCTGCCCTCCTCTCCCTCACCGCACCCAGCTCCCCACCCCGCACTGCGCTCACGCCAGCACTTGGGCCTGGAGGCGCTTTCTGCTTTAACCTCTGAAAGGTCCCCCAGACTGTCTCTTCTCTCCAGGTCACAGTGAGCACAAGTCCGGGGCCTTGTGCTCCTGCCCCTACGCTCCACTTGTGAAAATGTGAGCCATTAAGACACAGTGCCCCTCTATGACATGAGCCTGCTAATTTTACCAGCGATATGCCAAGGACTCTCACATTTTGGAGGACTACATAAAGCAAGGCCTATTTATTTATTTATTATTTATTTATTTATTTATTTATTCATTTATTTTTGCAGTACTGGGGATTGAACCCAGGGGCGTTCTACCTCTGGGCTACACTCCAGGCCCTATTTTTTATTCTTTATTTTGAAACAGGGTCTTGCTAAGTTGCAGAGGGCCTCACTAAGTAGCTGAGGCTGGCTGCGAACCTGGATCCTCCTGTCTCAGCCTCCCAAGTACTGGGATGACAAGCATGTACCACCACGCCTGGCAAGAAAGGCCTATTTAAATTTTAAAAGTATATTTATATCCTTGGAAGCTGAGACAGGAGGATCGCAGATTCATAGCCAGCCTCAAAACTTAGCTAGGGTTTCTGCAACTTCGTGAGCCCCTGTTTCAAAATAAAAAAAAAAAAGATAAAATAGGGCTGGAGGTGTGGCTCAGAGGTTGAATGCCCTTGAGTCCAACCCCAGACCCCCCCCCCGACACACAAGTATATTTATATCCTTTAATTCAAGATATTTATATCCTGTATATTTATAGCCTTACTCAGTTAACTAAAGTTAAGCTTAGAAACTCACTTTCTGAAGGACAAAAGTATAGAAGAACATGTATAGCTGGGCATGGTAGCGCACACTTGTAATCCCAGTACTTGGGAGGCTGAGACCGGAGGATCCGGGTTTGCAGCCAGCCTCAGCGCTCTCTCTCTCTCTCTCTCCCCCTGTCTCTCTCTCTCTCTCTCTCTCTCTCTCTCTCTCTACCTAGTGAGGCCCTCCACAACTTCATGAGACCCGGTTTCAAAATAAAGTATAAAAAAATAGGGCCGGGGGTGTAGCGTAGAGGTAGAACGCCCCTGGGTTCAATCCCCGGTACCGCAAAAAAGAAAGAAAGAAAGAAAAGAAAAGAAAAGAGAAGAGAAGGGAAGGGAAGGGAAGGGAAGGGAGAAAGAAAGAAAGAAAGAAAGAAAGAAAGAAAGAAAGAAAGAATAAAAAATAGGACTGGGGGGTGTAGCTCGGAGGTAGAAGCCCCTGGGTTCAATTCCCAGTACCGCAAAAAAAAGAACATGTATATAATGACATTTATTGTAGTATTATTTATTAATAGAAAAATAAATCTGCTATTCCCATAGAGAGGCTTAATAAATTGTCCCATCAAGACTCGGAAATATCATATAGCCATTAAAAATAATGAATAACACAAAGGTTGGCAAACCTTTGTTACACGTCAGATAATAGATGGCTATGCATGTCACACAGTCCCTTTGGTCACCTGCCTTCAGCTCTGTTGTCTTGAGGTGAAATCAGCTCCAACAATACATAAATGAACGGGAGCGTAGTGTGTCTCAGTAAAACTTTACTTAGAAGAAACAGACATGGGCCAGATTTTGCCTGGGGGGCCACAATTTGGAGACAGCAGTGCTGGCTACATAGCCTGTAACTATTTCCAGAAAGTAGACTATTGAGTGAGAAAACCAGTAGGCAGATTTTAAAGATAGGATATGATCACAATTTTGTAAACTAAACAGTGCCCCCCCCCAAAACACCCAGACCTTCTATTTGCGTGTGTACCTGCATACGTAGATAAAGATATCCGTGCGGGACGGGATGGTATGGGTACAAAGGTAACTGAAAGAGCCATACAGACTTCTTGACAAGGTGTAGAAGTTGCTAATAAAGAGAGGAGGGGGAGAGAGACGCGTTCAAACACATAAAGGGAAGGAAAACCAGCGCTGAGCAACAGCTCCGTGATCATAATTTTGCAGTTGCTTCAATTTTACGTATGCATGTTTATGGAAATATTAATTCAATAGGGTTTAAAAACCAGTCTCCATCTCCAGGGAGAGTTGTGAATTGAAGGAAAGAGAGTGCATAGACTCAGCCCAGGGCCAGGCGGCGGGGCGGCTCCTGCCAGCTCTCAAGGGTCCTCCACTGCACTGAGCCTCCGTTGGGGCCCCTGCATCCGCTCCCTGCAGAGCGACCCCTGAGTCCCCTCCTCCTGAGCTGAATCTCACAGTCAGGGTTCCTAGGTTCATTCATTCGTTCAGTCCATCCTCTTCCATACTCAGTACACACGGAGCTCAGGCTGGAAACTTAGAAGCAAGTAAAAAGAGTCATTCTGCTTCCCAGGATGGGACAGCATAGGACCAAAGGGCCGGTAGGAAGGCCTGCTGTGGCCCTGTCACTGTCTGATCCTCTTCTGAGCAGACTTGGCAGAGAAAATTTCTTGTATCGGCTCCTATACCTCCGGCCTCCCATGATTGCGGGCACACGGGAAGCACTTAATAAAACGTGATTGGAGAAGCCGGGCGTGGTGGCGCACCCTTGCAATCCCAGTACTTGGGAGGCCGAGACCAGAGGATCACAGGTTTAAGGCCAGCCTCAGCAAGATAACGAGATTCTCCGTGACCTAGAGAGACCCTTTTACAAAACAAGAAAAATTTAAGGGCTGGGGGTGCAGCTCAGAGGTAGAATGCCCCTGGGTCCAATCCCCAGTGCCACAAAAAAAAAGATTGATGACTGAATCATGGATGGATGAATTGACAAAATGAATGAATGAATCACTAATGTGAACGAGATTGCTCTATAATAGGCCTTTCCCTCTCCGTTTATCCTCTCCTCTTACAATACAGGCCAATAATAAGAACAACTCAGGTCGCTTTTGTTGTTAGTAGGTGCCAGGCTCCTGTGCCTAGGAATTCTCTTACCTGACAAGGTATGTACTAATATAATCCGCACTTTACAGAGTGGGAAACAGAGACTAATGGCAGCGAAGGCGCTCTCGTTCAAGGACACCAAGCTGGGGAGACGCCCAGCCAGGATTAGAGACCTGGCCGTTGACTCCAGAGCTACAGCTCATGATATAATCACGTGCATCCCTCAGTTCTAGAAAGCGCTAAGGATGAAGACCCTAAGAGACGGGCTCGTCTCTGTTCTGTTCATAAGGTCAACAGGCACCTGAATTTCATTTCCAAAGCTTAGAGAAATGACAACTGGCTCTGAGTCCAGGCTGCAAGGAGATGGGGTGGCCCCACTATCTTAGGAACAGGGTATCAGAACTTGCACCAGGCCCCTGAGCCCCCAAGGGCCCAGTGGAAATTAGCTCTCTGCTGAACACATGGTCTCCCTGCCCTGCTCAGCTCACAGGCGGCTGCATCCTGACTCTGGCCTGACAGATGTTTGGCAGAAACCAACCAGACAGCTGTTTTGACTTCCTCCAGCAACTCTGCCTTGTTCTGACAGTTCCAAGAAAATCAACGGGTATTCCTATCATCAAAATGTTCCGCAGATATCACAGAACAGTACTGAACTGTCAAGGAAAGGGGATAAGCAGGGGCTTACTTCTTAGATGTTAAAAAAAAAAGGAAAAAAGAAAGAAAAGAAAAAGTGGGTAAGACAGAAAGGTTGCTTTCCTGCTAAAGAAAAAAAATGCAAAGGAGACAGGATTGGTGAGCAGAACTTTGGCTGAAACAACACCCCCACTATGGCTTACGGCTTTGACAAGCAGGCTGCTCGGGAAATCAACCATTTGGGACCCAATTTCTAAGTGCAGCATTCTGCTGAGCGCCAGATGCACTCCGATGGTTATTTTCGTGGGGAATGGAAGAGATTCGCATCAATTTATTCAGCGCCATCTGAGTCCTCAACCACAGGCCTAAAACAAAATCATTGCTCCCTTTGCTTCTGCTCGCATCTCGTGTCTCCTTCCTAAGGAAATTTCTCCCACCGGTGCGCGGGAGGAGCCAGGGCCTCAGGGACAGGCCCTTCCGTGGCCTTTTAAAGCTGACTGGCTCAGAGCCTGAGCCTCGCTGGGGCACTGGGAAGGAACTGGATTTGGTATGCTGGCTCTATTCTTTTTTCTTTTTTTCTGTGCTCATAATTTGATCCTCATTTTGTCCATTCAACAACCCTTTAAGCCCTGTGCCATACCCAGGCTTATTACAGACAAACAAGGCCTTGCCCCTGGCCCCAGAGGCTTGCAGGCTTCATGGAACAGCCACTTTTTAAGAGGTCAGCTTTTAAAGTTAATGCATAAGGAAAAAATCCCATATGGTCAGACTGACCCTTTCAACACCAGGCCCACAGTCAAGAGAAACAGGAGCTTTTGAGATAAGATGCTCAGCCCGAAGTTGGGAGTAGTGGCACATGCCTGTAATCCCAGTACTTGGGACTGAGACAAGAGACAAAACAGGTTCAAGGACAGCTTCTGTAACTTAATGACACTCTCGGCAACTTAGTGAGACCCTATTTCAAAATAAGGAACAAAATAGGGCTGGGGGTATAGCTTGGAGGTAGAACATCCCTGGGTTCAGTCCCCAGTACCACAAAAAAGAAAAGAATAAAAAAAGAAAAAGATGCCCAGCACGTGGCAGAGCAAAGGGGAGATTCGTGTTTCTGTCTCATGTCCACTGCGGGCCTCAGTTCGGAATGGAGACGTGAGCTGGTGAGCAGAGGTGTCTACACCGCAGAGATGTGTTGCATTTGGCTTTGTTGTTTGGTTACCCTTTGCTTTGCAGAAGGATAACTAACCGTGCTTCCTCATGAAGTCCCTGCTCAGTGCTGGGCCCTGCTGCAGCCCGGCACAGAAGACAGAGCCTCAGTTCACCCTCCATCCTGTGTAATGCACGAGCCACATCTGGGCCTTAAGAAAACAGTAGAACCCGGTCTCATCCCCCCCGATCCCCGAGTTGCCTGTTTGTATCCTCGCTGCCCATCTGGCTCTTGACAGCAAATGTTTGCCAATCATTTCCTTATTCCCTGACTTCTCAAAACAGATGAGAACACGCCTGTGATCCCAGTCCTTGGGAGGCTGAGACAGGAGGATCTCAGGTTTGTGGCCAGCCTCAGAAACTTAGTAAGGCCCTCCACAACTTAGCAAGACCCTGTTTCAAAATTTAAAAAAAATAGGGCTGGGGGTATGGCTGATAGGTAGAATGCCCCTGGGTTCAATCCCCAGTACTGCAAAAAAAAAAAAAAAATGTCTATTGCTAAACATAAGGCAGCTCCATTTTGCTTCTTTTAATTTCTAAGAGATTCAGGCTGAACTCTTTGAGATTTAATTTCGCTAACTTCCCTTCAGCAGACTGGGTACAATACAGTTCCTCACCCATGGTCACCTGGCTTCAATCCTGACTCCACCACTTCCTAGCTGGGTGTCCACGCTTCAAACTCCTTAGGCATAAAAATGGGATGATACAGCCGGGCGTGGTGGCGCACGCTTGTCATCCCAGTACTTCTGAGACAGGAGGATCGTAGGTTCGAGGACAGCCTCAGCAACTTAGTGAGGCTCTCAGCAAGTTAGCAAGACCCTGTTTCTAAATAAAACAATAAAACAGGGCTGGTGGTGTACAATGCCCCCGAGTTCAATCCCCAGCACCACAATAACAAAACAAACAAACAAAACCAAGCGACATCAGGGTGACACTGGACACAGCAAATAGAATCATGTAGAAGATGAAATGCTGACACGTGTCTAGTACTTAGAACAGCGCCCCGTGCACAGTAACTTCTCGATGCACGTGGGACGCGCTGTCATCAGCAGTACAGGCAGCAACGGCAGCACGTAGCTAAGTCTTGCTTATCCTACAACTCAGCCCAGGCACAACCTTCTTCAACAAGGTCCCTTGACAGGGACCTCTGTACAGAGCCGACAATTTCCCTAGAATCTTTTCTGGTCAGCCTCATATTTTTGAAAACTCATTATCTTTTATCATATAATTTTTTTTGGTACTGGGGAGTAAACCCAGGGGCTTTCTATCTCTGAGCTAGATTTCCAGCCATATATATATATATATATATATATATATATATATATATATATATATTTTGAAACAGGGTCTCGCTTAGTTGCTAAGCATCTCTCTAAGTTGCTGAGGCTGGCCTTGAACCTGCTGTGATCCTCCTGTCTCAGCCTCCCAAGTGCTGGGATTCCAGGCGTGCGCCACCACCCCCGGCTGCATTGGGACCATGTGGAGAGAGAGACTCCTCCCTCACCCCCCTCATTCACGTGGCTCCATTTGCCTCGTGCCAGAAATTCAACTACTGTTTCTGTTTCTATAAATATAAGGATGGAGACAGGCTTTTAAAAAATTAGATGGAAGAAAAAGACATTAAGCGACAAACAGAAGCCTCTTCCAGACTCTCCAACCAGCCTGGCTCCCCAAGGGTCACCAGCCTGAACATGAGCATTTACATCATGGCCGCACTTAAAAAGCTTGGGCAAGAGGGTCGGAATCCACCCATTGCTGGTCCTCTTCTGCACGCGCTTCCTTTCCGCACCTTTGATATTCTGAATGTCATACAACAACAATATCTTCGCATAGTCATTGCTATACACGGCTTTCCTCAATTTCTCATTATTTGCCCCAGAGAATTCGTTACATCACATACTGTAACCAGGGCCCCTGTCGAAGACTCTGAGCCTCTTTCTAGTTATTTCTGCTATTACCAATCAGCTCCCTAAAAATGGGGGCCTGCCTTCCTTCCTTCCTTCCTTCCTTCCTTCCTTCCTTCCCTCCCTCCCTCCCTCCCTCCCTCCCTCTCGTTCTCTCACTCTCTCTTTCTTTCTTTCTTTTTATTTTTTGGTACTGGGGATGGAACCCAGGGGCATTCTACCTCCAAGCCACACCCCCAGCCCTATTTTTTATGCTTTATTTTGAAACAGGGTCTCACTAAGTTGCAGAGGCCACACTAAGTAGCTGAGGCTGGCCGCGAACCTGCGATCCTCCTGTGGGATTACAAGTGTACACCACCACGCCCAGCTCTTTTCTTTCTTTATAGTCATTTCTTTGGCACCTCGGGTACTGTCCAGTGGAGAGAAATGTTCAGCGAATATTTGGTAGAAAGAGGAATGTAAGAACATAACACTTGCAAATATCTGTGCACACATCATCTTCATTTCTGCTAGGACATTTTTTGGCATAAATTCCTAGAAATACTATAATTGCTGGGCAAAAGTAAGTATAAATTTAATTTTTTAAATAAGAACAAGTTAGCAGACGTGGTGGCGCATGCCTGTCATCCCAGTACTTGGGAGGCTGAGACCGGAGGATCAGAGGTTCAAGGCCAGCCTCAGCAACTTAGTGAGGCCCTCTGCAGCTTAGTGAGACCGTGTTTCAAAATTTAAAAAATTAAAAAATAGGACTAGGGGTGCAGCTCAGAGGTAAAATGCCCCTGGGTTCAATCCCTAGTACCACAAAAAAAGCAAAAGGAAAAGAACAAGTTGATTATTTGGGCTGGGAACATAGCTCAGAGATAGAACACTTGCCTAGCATGCAGGAGGCCCTGCGTTCTATCCCCAGCACTGTAAAAAAAAAAAAAAATCAATAAATAAAATAAAAATAAAAATAAAAAACAACAACAACAGCAAAAAAAAAAAAACCACAACACTACGATAAATTGTCCTCCAAAGAGACCATAGCAAATTGAACCCATAGCACTAACTTCCTGCCTATTTTGAGGGGTGTAAATCTGAACTCCTTACCAAAATTTTAAATTTCTTTGAAGATGCAAAAGGTCATTTATGCTTCACTGTTTGCTCGGCATGGGACACACCGACTTGCTCTGCACGTAGCCGACAGGCATTCCATGACAGTTTCCTCAATAATTAATATGCCAGGATATTAAAAAAAAGGTTTAATTCACGAGGGGAAACAAAGCTGATAATTGCTTTAAGCAGCATGTTAAGGTTAACCCAACTCACCAGAGTCCAAAAACCCACAGAATAAAGACTGATTTGGGAGAGAGGGAGAGGGAACCGCGGGAGAGACGTGGAGTTGTGAGAAAAGTATTTATATATATATATATGACCCCACCACTCAATGTCTGAACAGTAATGAAAGAGATTCTATAATTTCTTTGATGCTCTCTATATTTTTTTCCGGGGGGGGTGGTACTGGGGACTGAACCCAGGGGCATTCTACCTCTGACCTACACCCCCAGCCCTATTTCATTTTATATTGTGAAACAGCGTCTCACTAAGTGGCTGAGGGTCTCGCTAAGTTGCTGAGACTGACTTCGAGCCCAAGATCCTCCTGTCTCAGCCTCCTAAGTACTGGGATTATAGGCATGTGCCACCATATCCAGCAGTGCCCTCTGTATTTAAAAAATGTGTAGCATATTGCTTTTAAAATTAGGGTGAATATAAATTAATTTGCCTTCAAGAATTGTGGAAGAATACCACTTGAATCCCAAGAATTCATTAGCAGATTTTACTTGGGAATAAACCGACCCATTAAACAGACAAAAAGAGTTGAGAAAAAACAGCTGGGATTGAACTCTCAAGTCCCTGTGTAACCCAGGACCCAGAGCGTGGAGGACCCGTCCTGGGCCTGCGTGTCACCCCGGCAAGCCCCACTGTGCAGTCTCCACCTTGAGTCCCTCCGCGAGGAAGCTCTGGGAATGACAGGCTTGTCCTGGAATGAGAATCGCCCCACATTCCACCACGCCTCCATCCAAAATTAGACTTTGTCACAGACACCGATCTCAAAGGTGGCAAAAATAGCCGCTGCTAAGGGAGGACGGAGCAGTCCCGCGGGCTCTCTGGGCTCCTCCAGCAAGGAGGAGGGAAGGCAGCTGGCAGACCAAGCTGGGCTCCTGCTGGGCTCCCCCAACAGCTCCTCCCTCCAGTGCTCCAGGCCCACCCACCTTCTTCTATGGCCCCTTTACCACGAATGATAATAATACTTTGAATTTGAGAAGTGGTAGGTTGGGGAAGGAATTATGACACATAAGGTCACTCTCTATTGCCAAACCTACTAAAAGAAGTGAGATATCTCTTCCTTCCTTCCTTCCTTCCTTCCTTCCTTCCTTCCTTCTTCCTTCCTTCCTTTCCCTCCCTCCCTCCCTTCCTTCCTTCCTTCCTCTTTCTTTCTCCTTCTTTCTTTCTTTTTCTTTCTTTCTTTCTTTTCTTTTTTCTTTCTTTCTTTCTTCTTTCTCTCTCTCTCTCCTTCCTTCCTTCCTCTTTCTTTCTCCTTCTTTCTTTCTTTCTTTTCTTTTTTCTTTCTTTCTTCTTTCTCTCTCTCTCTCTCTCTCTCTCTCTCTCTCTCTCTCTCCTTCCTTCCTTCCTTCCCTCTCTCTTTCTCTCTCTCTTTCTTTCTTGTACTGGGGATTGAACCCAGGGGCATCTACCTCTGAGCTACACCCCCAGCCCTATTTTTTTTAAAACAGGGTCTCACTAAGTTGCAGAGGGCCTCACTAAGTTGCTAAGGCTGGCCTCAAACCTGCGATCCTCCTGTCTCAGCCTCCCAAGTACTGAGATTACAGGCATGCACCACCAGGCCCGGCTTAGAAATGGGATTTCTTAAGTTTTTTTTCCCTTTCTTTTTTTAGATGTAAGTTGATAGATGTTTCTAAAAGGTACTCTGATAATCAGGGCAGTTTGAAAATGCTGAGACTGCTCAGTGGGGACCTGAGTGCTTAAAAATCCGTCAAGAAAGCCAGGCGTAGTGGTGCACACCTGTCATCCCAGTACTTGGGAGGTTGAGACAGGAGGATTGCAGGTTTGAGGCCAGCCTCAGCAATTTACCCTCAGCAACTTAGTGAGACTGTTTCAAAACAAAAAGTAAAATAGGCCTGGGGTGTAGCTCAGAGACAGAATGCCCCCGAGTTCAATCCCCGGTACCAAAAAAAAAAAAAAAAATCCTTCAAGGAAGTGAGGCCTGTAGCCAGAGATCAGGGTGTAGGAACCAGGGGCGGCCGTTCTGAACTCCTGGCTCAGGCAGTGATGAGCTGGACCGTGCAGGCGAGTGATTTTTCACTCTGAGTTTCACTCTCCTCATCCGTGTGATAGTGGACGGTGATTCCTTCCTCTCCAAGAATCATGAATATAATATTTTCTTCCACCGTAGGCCCATGGAAGCATGGGTCTTATGTGTCTAACGCTGTGTCCTGTAGCACAAGAGAGGCGTAGTAGGTCCTCAGTAAACACTGCTGAATGAACAAATGACTAAGAATGAATGAATGAATGAATGACCTCACAGTTACAGTGGCTACTAGAGAAAAGTAAAGTGTGTGGCATATGGCGGGAGGCCGGGTAAACGACAGCATCTGTTATTACTTAAGAGCCAGCAAGCCGGGTGTGGTGGTGCACGCTTGTAATCCCAGTACTTGGGAGGCTGAGACAGGAGGATCGCAGGTTCGTGGCCAGCCTCAGCAAGTATTGAGGCCCTCTGCAACTTAGTGAGATCCTGTTTCAAAATAAAGAATAAAAAAAATAGGACTGGGGGTATAGCTCGGAGGTAGAACGTCCCTGGGTTCCATCTCCAGTACCAAAAGGGAAAAAAAAAAAAAGAGCCAGGTATGTAGAAGATGCTAACTAAAGAGATGGTATTATTAGCAGACACCATAAATATTAAAAAGACAGAAATCAAAGCACTAAATAAGGGCTGGGGGTACAGCACTTGCGTAGCATGTACAAGGCCCCAGGTTCAATCCCCAGCAATAAACGAAACAAATGTACTAAGTAAAAATGGTAGGGGACAGACACTGAGTGGCCCCGTGGCCTCCTCCTCCTGGAGCTCATGCCCTTGCACGGTTACCCTCACTTGAAAGTGAGCAAGAATCGTGACTTGCACTTCATTAGTAGAATGTGCTGGTTGATGGATCACTCCTTTCCAGGGTTGCGATCCATGCTACTGTGGCCTCCACCTCGCAAAGGAGACTCTCGCTGGCTTTGACATAGTGGCTGTGTTCTGGAGACCCACGTGGCCAGGAGCTGGGGGTGGCTTCGATGACAAGAAACCATGACTCCCAGTCCTACAACCACCAGCAGCTAGATTCCAATAGCCACGTGAGCTTGGAAGTGGATCCTTCCCCAGTCTAACCTTGAGATGAGACCACAGCCTCAGCAGACGCCTGCGCTGCCGCTTTGTGAGGAACCGAAACAGAAAGTGAGCCAAGCCACACCCAGACTCCTGCCCTGCACAGACTGCAAGAGGACACGCGCATGTTGAACACTGAGGTGTAGCTCTGCAGGAGAGCGCCTGCCTCACAGGTGGGAGGCCCTGAGTGTCATCCCCAGCACTGCAATAAATAGATAAATAAATAGATGTGTGTTGCTTTATGGGCTTTACGGCACAAAGTTGATATGCTTGTCATCCCAGTACTTGGGAGGCTTGAGACCGGAGGATCCGGGTTCGCAATCAGCCTCAGCTACTTAGTGAGGCCCTCCGCAACTTAGTGAGACCCTGTTTCAAAATAAAGAATTAAAAATAGGGCTGGGGGTGTAGCCCGGAGGTAGAATGCCCCTGGGTTCAATCCCGTTACCACCAAAAGAAAAAAAAGAGGGCCTCGTACTTCCAAAGGCACCTCCCTAAAAAAAAAAAGAAAATGAATACATGTACTAATACGGATAAGATTATCACTTGGCCACAAAATATCGGTAGCAAGACCTCAGAGAAAAGCCACTTGCTGAATGTAATAAGAGTCGAGGGACGCAGAGAACTGAAGATCTCCCTTCTGTCGGCAGAGGGCAGTCGTGGCTGGGAACCTCTCATGGTTGATATGTTAGGATGTGAGATTAGCATTGCTACTTTTCAAGAGAATTACAGAAGCCCGGGTTTTCTGGGAAAGTTCTTAATTTGTAAGTGTTCGCTACTCATTTGATGTTTGGAATTGCACTGAGCTGGTCTGCAGGGCAAAGAAAATGTGTCTAGGAATTTGATTCAGAGGCACAGGCTAAGTGTGGGGGGGCTTCCCAGCAAGCCCGTGCCAAATCTGAGCCCCAATTCTAAGCCCGGGATTCGAGCGATGTTGAGAGAGATAGAGAGCAGATGAAAAGTCCTGAAAACATTATCACGGAGTAGAAAAATAATACGTCATTATTTTATTATGATTTATGCTATCATTATATTAGTTTCCCATGGCTGTTAGAACAAATGACCACTAACTGGTGGCTTTAAACAAGACCAGTGTGTTGTCTTGTGGTCTGGTGGCCAGAAACCGGAAGTCGGTTTGCCTGGGCTGGAGTCACGGTGCTGGAGAGGCTGGTTCCTGCAGGAGGCTCCAGAACAGGATCGATTCCACGCCTTTCCCGGCTCCTAGACGCCACCTGCATCCTCGGCTCCTGGCGCATCATCCCCCTGCAGAGCCAGCTGTGTGCATCTTCGCCTCCCTCTGTCGCTCCTCTTCCCCCCTCACGTCGCCCCCATCTGACCCTCACTCGTCTTGTTTCCCTCTTATAAGGGCCGAGCGATGACACTGGGCCCACCTGGCTGGTCCAAGACACTGTCCCCAGCCTGAGATGCTTAATCTGACCACATGGGCCAAGTCCCGTCTGCCATGGAAGGCCACGTTCACCGGTTCCAGGATTAAAACGGGGAACTTGGGGGAAGCCATAATTTAGCCTACTGCAACTGCTGTTAGTATTACCCAGTCCACAGCCGTGTAGTTAGGAGCTCTAGGGTTCGGGGTCAAAAAGAGGATTTAATCACATCACCCGAGGCTGCAAGGTTAGACTGGTGTGGGTCCCGCGGTGCAGCTTCTGTCCAAGATGCAAGTCCCGGGGGCTTACCACAGTGGCAGAGAACGGCGAGTCAGGGGTCTCTAATAATGGGACGAAGGCCAGAGGTGAGCTCGCCCATCCATCTCCAATTCTGACCTTGGTTTCCTCTGAGAAGCAAGCCAGCGGGTGCAGCGCAAACCATCCATAGCAGAGAACAGAGCCACTTCCGTGTGGATCCACTGCTAACCGCAGAACACTTACATAGGACCCAGGGAGGGTGCAGCCGTGCTGTCACCCCTCCATCGTATCATGACGTCTCCTCTCCTCTGCTGAGGCCCCGATCAAAGCACCTCGCTTCCTGGAGACCCCCCCATCCCATTTTGAAGCTCACTCACTCCATCTGAAACGGGGTTCTGTCACTTTAAGATAACATGCGCTTTACAAGAACTCATTAGGCCCACAGCAAATTAAGAACAAATGACATGATTTTCCAGTTAAGTTTGCAAAGGATGATCTGAATGAATCACTCACATTCCCCGATTAATTTTTAGTGGAAATAATGTGGAGGTTGTAAATGGAAAAACATGTACGTGCAGAGCCCGCCTTCTGAGCACAAAGCAATTTATGTTAATTATGGCTTTACAAATAAGGTAATTTCAGGAAAAAAATGTCTTTAGGAGCTTAAAAGCAGCTAATGGGATAGTTACAAGTCTAACATGATGACGCATTTCCTTGTAAGTTTTAAGTGACTTGATTTGTACTTTACCACACTGTTTCTCTCTCTCTTCCTCTAGCCCTCCTTTACCATCCCTCAATCCATCTACCCATCCATCAACCCATCCATCCATCCATCCATCCATCCACC
>PVJS01031748.1:12384-23302 GCA_004027185.1 Glis glis | reverse complement strand
TTCTTTATTTTGAAACAGGGTCTCACTAAGTTGCGGAGGGCCTCACTAAGTAGCTGAGGCTGGCTGCAAACTCAGATCCTCCGGTCTCAGCCTCCCAAGTACTGGATTACAAGCGTGCGCCACCACGCCTGGCTTTACTTGGTCTCTTGAACCTTTGGATACTTTTTTGTTGTTGTGGTGGTACTGGAGATAGAACCCTGGGGCGTTCTACCTCCGAGCTACACCCCCAGTCCTATTTTTTATTCTTTATTTTGAAACAGGGTCTCACTAAGTTGTGGAGGGCCTCACTAAGTAGCTGAGGCTGGCTGCGAACCTGTGATCCTCCTGTCTCAGCCTCCCAAGTACTGGGATTACAAGTGTGTGCCACCACACCTGGTAAACCTTCAAATACTTTTAAAAGATTTTTTCCTTACTTCTGTAAGCACACTTCAGATTCCTTTGTAGGCTCCTCTTCCTCTGACCAAACCTTTAACATTACTGTTCTCCTGCAATAGTCTAGCAGAAGCCCAAGACAGAAGGCTTAAACCAAGGAAGTTAAATGGTTCAAAGGGAAAGAAGGGCTGAACATAACAGATTGCAAGAAGATGGTTACTAAACAGAATCAAACTACTTGCACTTGTTCCAGTTGTATCTTTATCTATCTGCGGCACACTGATCTTTTAAAACCCTCCTCAAGTATTAGCTCCTCCAGGAAGCCTTCCCAAACTTTCCCTCCAATCCCCCACCGCTCTGAAAATTAGCCAAATCCCTTTATGGACTCCCAGCTTACCCAGTACAGACTTCTTTCATAGCACTTACCATTATGTATTGCACTATTTTACATATCTGCTTTCCTTTACTCAATTATAAGCTATCTTATAATAATACCTGAAGACAGAAATCTTTTTTTCCTCAATATGGTAGCCTTATCTCTATGACAGAATTGCTAGAAAATATGCTTATTGACTGAATGCCTCTGTAAAAGCTAATCCCTAGGTCTGAAATACCCCTGTGTGTTTGGCCACAAGTGCCTATTAAGTTTTAGACTCATTTCAAATGTTATCCTTTGATAATACACCCTCTTCCTTTATAAAACTTTCCACACTGTATTTTTTTCTGTATGATCCTAAAGCATGGAGTATATCAGCAAGCCCTTGTAATATTATATTCTAATTATTTCCCTATTTATTTCTCCATTTGCCTGGAGGTTTCTTGAGGACAGGATTCTATCAGGGTCACTTCTGTACACTTAGAACACATTACAATGCTTGGTACCACAGAGAGTGCCCTGTAAATGATAAATGAGTGGATTCAGGTCCTGTCCTTAAGCATGTCCATAGCTACTCACTATAGAAATTCTTTAATAAAAATATTCAAACATCACATGCCATAAAATGGTACCTTACCTATATTACCAAAAATTATTCCATTTTCTGTTGATGCTACTTTGACATTAGCTTTAATATTTGCAAAATCATGAGGAGCAAGAGTTAAAGGAGATGGCTTTTCCACAAGTTTCAGATCTCCTAGAGAAAAAAGAAAAAGGGTTTGGACATGGTTAAAAAAATATATATATATAGACATATATATCAATCATAAAACATGAAATGGTATACAACTTAATAGTTTCTAGGAAAATTAGGAACATGAGAAGGGTATGAATCAAATGAGGACAACAATGAAGAAATTATTTAGTATCTTTATTATTTGTATCAATCTGCACATTTTCTTTTAAAAGATAATAGGCATCTCAGTATGACAAGGTCAGAAAACTGGAGTTAAAGGAGACTGACTTAAATGTAAAACAGTCTTGACTCCAAATATCACAAGAAAATTCTTATACCGAAATCTGTGGGTTTCTTTTATAATAAATTTCCTCACCTAGAGTAGCTAACTCTAATGTGCAATTCTGCAAAGTATCACTAGTTTGGTTCACAACAAGTACATCCAGGACAATATCATACTGGTTGACATGAACATAAGCTTCTGCATACACAGGATCTGAGAAACCTGTCAACTGGGTGACCTGTTAGAGCAAAAATAAAACATAATCAAATGAATGACACAATTCAACCAAACATAGTCTGGCGAAATGATTAAGTCTGATAATTAACAGATATGCTTAGATTAGAAAAGTCACTTTCAGATAGGTAAAATAACATTGTTTTGTAATGCAGAAATGAAAATTGAAACTGGGACAATTATAAATAACAGGTACTAAGCTGGGCGTGGTAGCGCATGCTTGTAGTCCCAGTACTTGGGAGGCTGAGACCGGAAGATTTGTGTTTGCAGCTAGCCTCAGCTACTTAGTGAGGTCCTCTGCAACTTAGTGAGACACTGTTTCAAAATAAAGAATAAAAAATAGGTCTGGGGGTATAGCTCGGAGGTAGAATGCACCTGGGTTCAACCCCTGGTACTACCAAAAAACAACAACAAAAAACCCACAAAATAACAGGTCCTAGAGCTTAAAAAGTTATTCAAACAACACAGAATTTAAAACTAATTCAAACTGGGTGTGGAAGCACATGCCTATAATTCTAGTACTTAGGAGGCTGAGACAAGAGGATTGCAAGTTCGAGGCCAGCCTTAGCAACTTACCTAGATCTTCAGCAACTTAGCAAGATCGTGTTTCAAAATAAAAAGTAAAAAGGCTGAGGGTATAGCTTGGAGGTAGAATGCCCATAAATTCAATCCTTAATACTAAAAACAAAAAGAGCAAAAAACCACCACCAAAACAAAAACAAAAATAAAACCCCAAAACAAAAGCCCTTTAATTTAAAAGATGATATCCAAGCATCTATTGGTTTTTGTTTTGGTGCTGGGAATTGACCTAGGGCCTCATACATACTAAGCATAAGCCCCATCACTGAGCTATACCCCCAGTCCATCTATTGGTTTTTAAGTTCATTAACTTAGTAAACAGTATTTTATATATTTTGGTTACTAGGTTCAGTAGTACAGAGATGTTAAATATGTTTAGAAAATACATTAAACACTGTCCCAACTTAGCAAGTGGAAACTTAGCATTTGGATACATTTTCAGTTAAATGCCTGGGTAGGTATCCAAGCTCACAATTTGCTCTCTGAAACTCAGAAACCAAATAAAATGAAGAGAACACGGTATAGTCTCTGTTACCCACGCTCAATAACTGAACAGATCATAATAGCAAGACATGCCTGTAATAGTGTTACAATGCCACAAAGAAAATATTTAAAATGCCCTCCCTCTAGATTTTAAAAACATCCAAAGGATATCACTTAAAAAAATGTAATATTGTCACCAAAAGATAGGCGACTAAAGAAAAAAGTGACTAAAGAAAAAACAGATCAATTAGAAACTTGTGCATCAAAGGATACTAACAACAGAGTTAAAAAAAATACAGAATGGGAGAAAATAATCTACAAATCCAATACAGGGTTAATATCCAGAATATATAAAAACTCCTGCAATTCAAACAAAAAAAAAATGAACAGCCCAATTAAAAAAACAGGCAAAGGACTTGAACAGACATTCCTCCAAAAAAGACATACATGAAAAAGACTAGTTATTTTCTCTTTAAAAACAGCAGGACCAAGGCCGGGCGTGGTGGCGCACGCTTGTAATCCCAGTACTTTGGGAGGTGGAGACCGGAGGATCCAGGTTCGCGGCCAGACTCACCTCTCTCTCTCTCTCTCTCTCTCTCTCTCCCTGTCTCTCTCTCTCTCTCTACTTAGTGAGGCCCTCCGCAACCTCGTGAGACCCGGTTTCAAAATAAAGTATTAAAAAATAGGGCTGGGGGTGTAGCGCAGAGGTAGAATGCCCCTGGGTTCAATCCCCGGTACCGCAAAAAAAAAAAAACAACAGCAGGACCAGCAACTTTTTTTTTTTTTGTGGTGGTACTGGGAATTGAACCCTGAGGCATTCTACCTCTGAGCTACACTCCCAGACCGATTTTACTTCTTATTTGGAAACAGGATCTCACTAGGTTGCTGAGAACCTCACTAAATTGCTGAGGCTGTCCTCGAACCCGTGATCCTCCTGTCTCAGCCTCCCAAGTACTAGGATTACAAGTGTGTGCCACCATGCCTGGCTAACTTTTGATTACTACATTTTTTTTGTTTTTGGTACTGGAGATTAAACTCAGAGGCACTCTACCACTGAGCTACATCTCTAGCCCTTTTATTTTGAAACAGGGTCTCACTAATTTGCTGAGGCTGGCCTCAAATCTGTGATCCTCTTGTCCCAGCCTCCCAATGATCACTACTTTCCTATGTAGCCAACTTAAATAATTTATAGTATCTTTGATATTTCATTACCTTGTTAAGTTTAGATGCCAGGGGATCTGCTGCCTCTTTCCTCTGTGTGTTACCCATTGCTGCCAACAAACTCAGCTGAAACTGATCTTCCTTGCAGTTCATTTCATTCTTAGCAGTTAGTTGCATGAAGGAAATGGGGTCATCTGGCTGTACTGTCACATTCCTCTTTTCAGATTCTTTCTGTGTTGAGAAAATAATACACATGTCTCTTAATATGGAAAGATAGCTTTTTACGGCCTTTAATAAGAATAGCTTCACATATGGGGACTGAAAAATCAACAAAAAACCTTTAAAAACCCACAAAGTACTTTTATGGCCTTATCATATATACCTTACCTTTTGGGATAGTTTCTCCTCTTCAAGTTTGGCGGATAACATGTGAGAAAGGGACTGTCTGCATTCCTTATTGAAAATGTCATTCATTAAAGGTGAACATTCAGACAAGACCTTGAGGCACAGGGAAATCCGGTCTACATCATCATCAGTAATTGGCTTCTTAGGAAGAGAAGATTTTCCCAAATGAAGAATAGTTGCCATGAGCAACATGGCCTCAGCAACAAAAGACTAGAAAAGCAGAGAAACTGGTTATTGTGCTGATTCTCCCATTGCAATAATGTCACTTTATTTTAATAATTCAATTCTTGAATTTGATAATTCAAATCTTGAATAATAAATTCTTGAATTTAACAATTCAAGAAATAAACCTCATTTTTCATTTCACTTGAGAAAGACTTTAGATCCTTTCTATTTTATCTCAGTATCTTTTTTTGCATCCTTCTTCCTTTTTTATTCTAAATGCCACTTTCTTAAGACTTCTATTAACTCACAGTTGAAAAACGGCAATGGCTTTTTAATGGTTTTCCTTTCAATCCCAACTATAAAAAAGTTAAATGAATGAAAAACATTACCAATTGTTGACATTTTGCCATATTTGCTTTCTTATTCTCTCATATATATATTTATTTTGGGGGGCTGACTATATTTCTTATTATACTTTCACCTCATAAATACATTAGTATTCATCCCCTAGGAATTATGATAGTTTCCAATAAAACCAATATTACTTTCTTAAATCCAGGATCAGCTTCATTAATTTTATTTGGCTATTATTCTCTTTACTCTCTTTTAATCTAGATCAATTTCCTGCCTGTTGGTTTGTTTTTAGTCACACTGACTTTTAAAAAGCACCCAGACCATCTTTTTTAATATAAAGGATGTTCCATACTTTGGGCCGTAATACTAAATAGAGGATGTTTTGTATTCCTAATTATATTCTATCAGGAGGCAGGTAATGTCAGGTTGCCACACTGTTGGTGATGCTATCTTAATTTCTATACTGCACCAAGCATTTCACTCTCCATGCACAAGCCTTCAGTGACTTCCTTCAGCCTTCATACTGAAGTTCATATTTGTCCTGCTATTCAAAGTCTTCTGCAAGGGAATTCCAACTTGTTTTTTAGGTTTCTTGTAGCATTATCCTGACACATGCTCTATGCCTGTGCCAAATTTTCTCTGGTTGAGTACTGATTGCCATACATGCTTGAAAAACTATGGAAGGCCTAGGGAAGAACCAGTATTAGCATAAGAGTAATAATCCTCCAAGCTTGGATACTGCCTCCAGAGGAGAGAGGAAGGGGGGGTACAGAAAAAAAGAATCGCTGAAGAAATGACCAACATTTCTCATACTGATATGAACTATAAACCTACAGACCCAAGGAGCTCAATGAGCCATAAACAAAGGAAACAAAGAAAACCTCACTATGCCATAAAAAGAAAACAGAAAAAAATGTATTTAAAAGAGTTAACTATTTATAAAATAATAACAACATATCATAGAATTTATAACCTGACGTGTGGGTAGGAAATGCAGGACAATAGTACAGAGGAGTTGGGATTGCTGGGAATGGAAGCATACTATTGTAAGTGACCTAGTCAGAATAGTCAGAAGCAGTGATAAAGTATGAGCTCTAGATAAGAATCACTGAAGATACTTTTTGTGATAAAATAGTGACTGAATGAAGATGAAGAGAGAGGGATTCCCTTCACTGGTCCTTGACTAATCTTAGCAAACAGAAGTGATGTCATAAATCCTAATATTTCCTCCACTGGACTAAACACAAGGTATTATTTTTATTTTGTTCAGTTTACAGTCATATTGTACTACTGTGTCCATT
The DNA here is from genome assembly GCA_004027185.1 of Glis glis. NCBI lineage: Eukaryota > Metazoa > Chordata > Mammalia > Rodentia > Gliridae > Glis > Glis glis. The sequence goes on along the minus strand of PVJS01031748.1, from coordinate 16,853 downwards.
TCCCCTATTAAACCATAAGCTATATGATGATAGGAACGTAAGCATTAACTTTTGAGTTTCTCACTGTTCAATACATAAAGCAGGTGCTCAACAATCAATATGGGGAAATGTAGAATAAATGAACTTACATTTTGCTTTTTTTTCTCTTGAACCAAAGCTACATAGCGCAATGCAATCTTAGTCAGAGTAGTGGCAAGGGAGGCAGCAACAAAGAAATCTCCATCCAGAAGGAATCCTCTCAGGGGAGGTCTACAAAGCAACCAGGGAAAATGAAACCCACCAACTTCTTAAGCTGCACACAGCTTTTGTATAAATGATTCAAATATACCAAGCTCACCAGTACCCTTTAGTGATAAGGACCTTAGTTAACTCCTTCTTTAGCTCTCAAAGAAGAAAGAGAAAAATACATTGCTTTTAGTACTTCAAATGACTAAGCACCAAATAATGGAAAGAAAAAATGCTTTTTTTTTTTTTTTGCGGTACCGGGGATTGAACCCAGGGGCGTTTTACCTCCGCGTTACACCCCCGGCCCTATTTTTTTTATACTTTATTTTGAAACTGGGTCTCACGAAGTTGTGGAGGACCTTACTAGGTAGAGAGAGAGAGACAGAGAGAGAGAGAGTGAGAGAGAAAGAGCTGAGGCTGGCTGCGAACCCCGATCCTCTGGTCTCTGCCTCTCAAAGTACTGGGATTACAAGCGTGCGCCACCACGCCTGGCTGAAAAAATGCTTAATCAAGTGTGTATGTACTAGAGCTAATGAAATGCTTGCAAATCTCAATTTATCTATTTATTTGTTGGGTAGTTTACAAACTTCTCTAAGTCTCAAATTCCTCTCTGTCAAATGGAGGTGATATACTCTATTTCAAAGGGGTGTTATCAAAAAACTATATTCTTAAACTACTTAGCACAATTCCCAGCACATAGTAAGTAGTCAATAAAATTTTAGGCATTATTTTCATTATCTTCAAAATAAAAATGGAGAACAAAATAAAGAAGAAAACATCAAAGTGTTATTCCATCAAATAGATGAAATATCTTGGGCTGGGGTGTAGATCAGTGACAGAGTGCTTGCCAAGCATGCACAAGTCCTGGGTCTGTCTTCAGCACTGCAGGAAAAAAAGGAAGAGGAAGAAAAGGAGGAGGAGGATCTTTAAAATATCTTTCCAGATGCTAATAGGCAACCAAATAGAACTATCAGCACATTTACTTCCACTTAGCATTTTCTATGTGAGTAAAATAATTTTAGTTTAAACAAAAGACAGTTATTTCAATGAAAAAGATGGAAGAAACAGAAGATTAAAACTATTGACATAATTCCTGGAGAGAACTTAAACATCTTTCTCCTTCCAAGTACTTTAAATGCAAAGACTTTTTTATTTGGGTCACAAAAACATACTAATAAGAGAAATCAAGTGACTGTTTTATACACAAGAGTTATAATGCGAGTAGTTCAGCTGGCAGGGCACAGGTGCCACGAGTTACCTGTCTTCCTCTTTCTTGGTGGGCCTAGAACTGCTGAGGGCACTCTGAGTTGCATAGGTACCCATTTCAGTAACCAATTTCTGAACTGGCCCAACAGTTATTTCTTCTTCAGGTTTTAATTCACCAGCTTCTTTCTTTATTTCTGACTCTACAATTGGGATCTAAAAGTCAATTGGAAACATCAATTTAGTAATAATATCAACAGCAAACAAAAGTACATTTAAACAGTCAATTATTTCGATAGAGAAGGCATCCTCCCAATGGGATTTTTCAAACTTGGAACTCTGGTTTCCTTCCCAGGATAATGTAGTGTGGGAAGAACAGGGACTTTGGAGTTGGATGTTCTTGAGTTTGAATTCTCACTTTGCCACTTATTAGTTGTATGGCTATGGTTCTGAGCAACTTATTAAACTACTTTGAGCCTCGGTTTCTTTGTCCTTTTTTGGGGGGGGTGCTGAAGACTGAATCCAGGGGCGTTCCACCTTGGAGCTACACCCCCAGCCCTATTTTATTTCTTTTAATTTTTGAAACAGGGTCTCACTGAGTTGCTGAGGCCAGCCTTGAACCTGAGATCCTCCTGTCTCAGCTTCCCAAGTACTGGGATAACAGGCATGTGCTACCGTGCCCAGCTCTTAGTCTGTTAAATGCAAATTTTAACTCTTTCCACACACCAGTTACTTAATAGAAAAATGCATACGCCAGTGTTTAATACAAAGCAGATGCTTATGATGCCTTCTTTGTCTCCTCCAACCCTTCCTTTAAAATATTAATCCAAAACAGCATTTATCCTTCTAAAATGAAATAAATGCCTTATTGGTACAAATAACTTCACCAATTACCCTTTTAATTAACCAAAGGGTTATTACGTATTTATTCCTTAATACTAGTCTAATTTAAGATCTCTAAGAATCTTTAATCATTACCAATTTAATTCTTTTGTTTTATAGATGAAAAAACTAAAGTCCAGTCAGTCCCAAAGGTAATAATTGGCAGAACCAAGAGTAGAACCCAGGTCTTTTGACAAGCAGTTAGTGTTCTACCATAATTTTGAGGAAATACTGTCAGTTTTAGTATATAAATATTGTAGTCATTCTTACTATAAGGCATTCTTTCAGAACACACAGACTAAAGCAGAATCTTACCAGTCTTTTTCCTTTTTTTTTTTGAACACAGAACACTGTGTTTCAACAAAATCTTACCCAGAAGGGTAGATAAATCATATAGACAGGTGATACATCTTTCTTGGGGAGAGGGACCCCTAATTTTCCATAGCATCTGAGGTTTAATTATTTGGGTAATTAAAATATTAAAATACATTTTTCAGTGTTCTTCAGCCCAGACACTACTAAACAAAAAGACAAATGCAAATCATCACATAAAAGTCAGATTTTTCTTATTCTTTTCTTTCTTTTTTTTTTTTTGGTGGTGATGGGGAATCAAACCCAGGGCCTCATGTATGCTAGGCAAGCGCTCTATCACTGAGCTACATCTGCAGCTCATCAAATTTTTCTAAAGTACAAACCACTATATAAAAGAGGGTTCACTAAAATAAAACATACCTCCCCAAGGGACCTGCGGACTTCTGTCATCACACTCTGAATGTCTTCCTTGGTACTACAGTATTCTCCCAGGATCCATAATGCTCCTCGATAAATCCTGGGACAAGAATACAAAATCTGAAACACAGACCTGGAAAACAAATCCTGAAGCAGAAATCTTTCTTTGTGAAATTTAAGCTCAAGCAAGAAAACAAGATTCTGTAGTTCTAAGGGACTATGGAGGTATGTTTCAGAAAGAATATAACAATAAGTTTTGATGTTTTCCAGCAGTCACAAGGAAAATAACTCTTCTCATTCATCATTATTAGGAATATTCTAAAATTGGTAAGCCAATTTTAGAAATACCAAAATGTTTCCCAGAAGTGTCCACTTAGGGCTCAGTTAAGGCAAATTTAAGCTTTATCACTTTCTACTATAAGACATATATCATTTTAATGTAAAAAAATTCACTTATTTGTCACTGAAAAGAAGAAACAAAGTGCTGAACAGAAAATGTATACAAAAGTGCAAAGAAGAAGCCAGGTATGGTGGCACACACTTATAATCCCAGTACTTGGGAGGCTGAGACCGGAGGATCGCAGGTTTACAGACAGCCTCAGCTACTTAGTGAGGTCCTCCGCAACTTAGTGAGACCCTGTTTCAAAATAAAGAATAAAAAAACAGGGCTGGGGGTGTAGCTTGGAGAATGCCCCTGGGTTCAATCCGGAGGGAAGGAGGGAAGGAAGGAAGGAAGGAAGGAAGGAAGGAAGGAAGGAAGGAAGGAAAAAAATAGGGCTGGGGGTGTAGCTTGGAGGTAGTAGCCCCTGGGTTCAATCCCCAATACTGCCAAAAAAAAAAAGTGCAAGAAGATAAGGGCTAGGGATGTAGCTCAGTGGTAGAGTGCTTGCCTAGCATGCATGAGGTTCTAGGTTTGATCCTCAGAGGGGAAAGTGAAAAAAGACAGCAACAATTCTCTAGTTCAAAATGTTAAGCTGAATAAAGTCTTCAGTCATCTTTTCCCTAAGATTTGTAATATACTTACTCAGAAAAAAATCAATTAGAGAAACCGAAGCTTCAAGAGACTATGAATGTCAAAAACAAAAGTTTAGCCAGGTGCAGAGGTGCATGCCTGTAATCCCAGTAGTTGGGAGGCTGAGACAGAAGGATCACAGGCTCAAGGCTGGCTTCAGCAACTTAGTGAGACCTGCTAAGTTTCAAAATAAAACATAAAAAGTGCTAGGGCTTAGCTTGGAAGTAGACTGCCCCTGGGTTCAATCCCTAGTAACAAAAAATAAGTAAATAAAAAAATAAAATGGGCCGGGCGTGGTGGCGCACGCTTGTAATCCCAGTACTTTGGGAGGCGGAGACCGGAGGATCCGGGTTCGCGGCCAGTCTCAGCTCGCTTGCGCTCGCTCGCTCTCACGCTCTCTCTCTCTCTCTCTCTCTCT
>PVJS01031748.1:0-12284 GCA_004027185.1 Glis glis | reverse complement strand
CAAACAATCCTATCTCATTAGCAAAAGGGCTATTTGAAAGGAAAAACCATGGTCAGATTCAGGTTGTATTCTCAATCCTTCAATAAATGCTAAAAGGTGATATAAATAATAACGATATCCCAAAATTATGCTATTTTAAAATTATGTTCTTTAGTTACTTTAGGATTTACAACATTTTAGAGGAAAACAGAATGGAGAAACCTAGCTAAATCATTCAAAAATTATTCTGCCTATAGATTATGGATTGAGAGTGGGGATAGGGCAATGTTTGTTATCATGCTACTTTATCTTATTCTGGCTTGTCTTAAATCATCTTTCCACTACAGACACACACACACACACACACACACACACACACACACACACACTCCACTCCCCCCAGAACTGGGGGAAAATTATGAGCTATCCCCCCAGTTCTTTTCATTTTTCATTTTGACATAGGGCTCAAAATAAAAGGTCAAGGGTGTAGTATAAGTTGCCCAGGCTGGCCTCAAACTTGTAATCCTCCTGTCTGCTTCCCAAGCAGCTAGGATTACAGGTATGTGCCACTGTGCCTGGCTCTTTCCATTATATGTCCTCCCAATTGACTATATGAAGCTAGAAGCTAACAAAATGCTTACTTGACAGATTTAATAGCATGAAAGACTTCAAGCATCTTCTCAACAATCAGCATTCTCAGGCTGTCGAAGCGCTGAATGGCTTCACGAACGAACTCCAAGACATCAGCAGCCGCTGCTTCATTATTGTCACTGAGAAATTCCATTAACTGTAAGGAAAACGAAAGGGGAAACAGGATTAGCAATTACATGATCTTCAGGAAGAAAATGACCTAAGACAAGAATAAATTAACAAAAAATGTAACTCACCTTCCAATATGTAACAAAACATAAGCTGAGAGACACTATTATGTAAACAAAATCACAATGGCTTTTCTATGTGCAGCAAAGTTTATTATAAAACTCACTATAGAAGAGAATATAGAAATCTACAACTCGAGCCAGGCTCAATGGCACACACCTGTAATACCAGATATCAGGGAGGCTGTGGCAGAATGATTACAAGCTTAAGGACAGCCTAGGCAATTTAGTGAGACCCTGTCTCAAAATAAAATGAAAAGGGCTGAGGATGTAGCTCAGAAGTAGAGCACTTGCCTAACATGCAAGGCCCTGGGTTCAATCCCCAGTACCACCACCACCACCATCACCAAAAAAAAAGAAAATCTGTAACTCAAAATAAATTAATACTTCTAAATAATAACTAAAAGTCATTTTAGAGAAAAGTCAAAGTTCAAAGGCAAAATTTCTTTTTTTTTATTCTTTATTTTGAAACAGGGTCGCACTAAGTTGCGAAGGGCCTCACTAAGTAGCTGAGGCTGGCCGCGAACCCGGATCCTCCGGTCTCAGCCTCCCAAGTACTGGGATTACAAGCGTGGGCCACCACACCCAGGCAAAGGCAAAATTTGAAATTACAACAACTTACACCTTATTTATCTAACAATGACCAGGGACAGAGAGCAAAATATTCTAGTTATGTGAATTTTTCCCATAACTGACTCTTTCGACTTTTTTTTTTTGGTACCTGGGATTGAACCCAGGGGTACTCTACCACCGTGCTATATCCCAGCCCTTTAAAAAAAAATTTTTTTTTCTTTTTAAATTTTGAGACAGGGTCTTATTAAATTGCCTAGGATGGCCTCAAACCTGAGATCCTCCTACCTCAATCTCCTGAGTAGCTGGGATCACAGGCATGCACTACCATGACCAACTGATTCTTTTAACGGTAAGAGTTAAAAGTTATGGTGGCACATGCCTATAATAATCCCAACTACTCAGCAGGCTGAGGCAGAAGGATCACAAGTTCGTGGCCAGCCTGGGCAACTTAGCAATAACCCCATTTCAAAAGAAGAAGAAAAAAAACTTAGCCAAGACCCTATCTGAAAATAAAAAGGTTTGGGAGGTGGAGTGGCACAGGTTTGTAATCCCAGTACTTGGGAGGCTGAGACAGGAGGATCACAAATTAAAGGACATTCTCAGCAACTTAGTGAGACCTTCAGCAATTTAGAGAGACCCTGTTTAAAACAAAAACTGGGTGTGGTGGTGCACACCTATAATCCCTTATACTTTAAAGGCTGAGACAGGAGGATTGCAGGTTTGAGCCAGCCTTAGCAACTTAGTGGGACCCTGTCTCAAAAACAAAAAATAAAAAAGGGCTGGGGGTATAGCTCAGAGGTAGAGTGACTCTAGGTTTAATCCCCAGTACTACCAAAAAAAAAAAAAAAAGAAAGAAAGAAAGAGCTAGGTGTGTAGCTCAGAGGTTCAGAGGCAGAATGTCCATGGGGTTCAATCACCAGTATTAAGAAAAAAAAGGTGGAGCACTTGTTCAGTATTCTCAAGACCATGGGTTCAATCCCTAGTATTGAAGAAAAAAATAAAGACCTAAAACTATTTGAAAAAAATACTTGCCTTGCATTATTGTAGAATATAAATGTGTGTACATAACAATTATTATAATTACCTAAGCAAAATTAAGCGGCATCAATATATTTTATAAAATAATTTGCAGAGCTATTTTTGTCATTGTATTTTTGTTTTTGTTGTTTTTTTTTTGATGAAGATGTAGGAAAAAAAGTCAGAATCTTTACCCTTTTTTTTGTGTGGGTGGTACTGCGGATTGAACCTAGGGGCATTCTACCTCCAAGTTACACCCCCAGCCCTATTTTATTTTTATTTTGAAACAGGGTCTTGTTAGGTTGATGAGAGTCTCACTACTTGTTGAGGCTGTCCTTGAACCTACAATCCTATTTCAGCCTCTAAAGTACTGGGATTACAAGTACGCACCACCATGCCCTCCTGGGTCTTTATTCTTCTGAGCTTACGGGTGTACATAAAGATCCCTTGTCATGAGATTTAGTGGTTCCAGACAGTTGATGTTTCTGAAATTAACTGTTGAATAACTAAAATTAAGAAAAAATTCTTGACAATTTCAAAATCAAGGTCATCAGAATTACATACCACAGGAATAACATTTGCAGCCATATCTGGAAATCGGACGGAACAGGAATGCAATGTTCGTACAAGGAGTTGTCTATATTTGTCAGTGTCTTCATGCTCAGACACATTGTTTGTTTTAATCACTTCTTTCTTCAAGACAATAACCAGCTAGAGACAAAGTAAAAATAAGTGAGAATTACATCATGTTTAGCCTGATTGCTTGCAAAGTGCCATCAGAATTTTTTTTTTTTACCTCTTCAACATTCCTTGAAGAGACAAGATCCAATGCTAGCTGCAGAGTTTTCTTGCGTACTTCTAAGTCTGGTGTGCTCAGTACTCTTAAGATGTCCATTACCAGATCCTGAAAAAGAGCAAAGTATCAAGGATTAACACCAATTTTTCTCTGGTCACAAGAAGAAAATCTTAACTGCAGAATGGTTCTACAATCTCATCGTAATCCTTTAATAAGAAAATTACTACTAGTAGAACTAGGTATTTTGGGTCTCCCAATGTAATGCAGTATGAACTAATAATACCACATTATGATGAATTCAAACTGACAATGTTTACTGTGAATCTATCAAGCTTTACATCTGACTTACAGTTTATAGGAAATGCGTAAGTCAGAGGAACAAGCTAAATGATACCCAGCCACAAGAAAAATACCCAGCCAAGTCCAGAAAGAGGAACATTCTATAGGAAGAATTGGTCTGGTCTGTTCAACAAATCAAGAGTCATGAGAAAAAATATTGTTCAAAATTAAGAGAGTGAAAGAACATAACAACCAGAATGACACAGCACCATGAGCTGCACAAAGTAAACAAAAAGGAACTTTTGAGACAACTGTAAAAATCTGAATCTGGACTTGGTATTATATAGTATTAAGAACTTATTGAGCTGGGCATGGTGGCACACACCTGTAATACCAGTACTTGGGAGGCTGAGACAGGTAGACTGTAGGTTTGATGATAGCCTCAGCAACACAGCAAGATTCTCAGCAACCTAGTGAGACCCTGTTTGAAAATAAAAATAAAAAATAGGGCTGGGGGTGTAGCTCAGAGATAGAATGCCCCTGGGTTCAATCCCCAGTACCACACACACACACACACACAAAAAAAAAAAAACATAAAGTTTTAAATAAAATCATTTCCAAATTAGTTTTGGGCTATTTAAAAATATTTATCTGAGCCGGGTGTGGTGACGCACGCTTGTAATCCCAGTACTTGGGAGGCGGAGACCGGAGGATCAGGGTTCGCTGCTGGCCTCAGCTACTCAGTGAGGCCCTCCGCAACGTAGTGAGACCCGGTTTCAAAATAAAGTATAAAAAATAGGGCCAGGGGTGTAGCTCAGAGGTAGAACGCCCCTGGGTTCAATCCCCCGCACCACAAAAATAAATAAATAAATAAAATAAAATAAAAATATTTATCTACCATACTTTTTTTAAAGTATGCATTTACATTTTTTCTACAGAGCCAAATAACAATGTTATACTTAACAAAATTGTTATTAATTAATTAATTAATTTATTTTTGTTGTATGGGAGATTGAACCCATGGGCATTCTACCTCCAAGCTGCACCCCCAGTCCTATTTTTTATTTACTTCTTTATTTTGAAACAGTGTCTCACATAGTTTTTTTTTTTTTTTTTTCCGGTACCGGGGATTGAACGCAGGGGCGTTCTACCTCCGCGCTACGCCCCTGGACCTATTTTTTTATACTTTATTTTGAAACCGGGTCTCACGAAGTTGCGGAGGGCCTCACTAAGGAGAGAGAGACAGGGAGAGAGAGAGAGAGATTGAGAGACAGGGAGAGAGAGCAAGAGAGCTGAGGCTGGCCGCGAACCTGGATCCTCCGGTCTCCGCCTCCCAAAGTACTGGGATTACAAGCGTGCACCACCACGCCTGGCGTCACATAGTTGCTAAGGGTCTCTCTAAGTTGCCGAGGCAGGCCCTAACCCTGGGATCCTCCTATCTCAGTCTCCCAAGTACTGGGATTATGGGTGTGTACCACCACACCCACTAAATTTAGAGAATTTAACTCTAATTAATACTCTTAGCTAATATATGGTCTATATTCACATTTCTCAAACTGTCTCAATAATGCTCTTTGCAGCAATCTTTCATTTTTGTTCTGCTATAAGATCAGCATTGCATATAGCTGTCATGGGACTTTATTTTTATAGTTACCATTACTCTCATGGGTTAAGTAGGTATGCTATTAATTTTCTAGCATCTGTTTCTTATTCTCAATTGATTGGTATGATTACTTTCTAAAAAGAATAAATTATATTCAAATTCAAATAAACATATTACTATTTCTAAGAATATCCAGCACAATACACATAGAAAAGATAAAAGATAACACAGTAATTCATTTTAGAAATATTTTTATGGTAAAGACAATACCCCAAAAGGCTATATGGTGATTCAAGAGTTACACTTTAGTTAACCAAAATTTAAACTGCCTAGTCTTCAAAGTTTTAAGTTATCTAAGATGGCAAGGCTTGGGAATGATTTAAATTTGAAAAATATCTTATTAACATCTCTTTCTTTCAAACAACACTTACCTGGAGGACTCGTTCATGAGCAGGATGCTCTTTCAATTCTACTAATCGATCCAGAACTATGAGCTTTACATTGTTGTCACTCTCCTTAATAATTAAATCAATGTAACACTGAGCAGCAGCCTATATAAAAAAGAAAACCTTTTTAAGAGGTCATAAATATAGAATCTGAATAAGCCAAAAAAAAAAAAGAAAAGAAAAAGGTCCCTAAAAAGCCAACGTGTAATCATTAATCCCTACACTAGTTTGTGCATTTTATTCAGAGGAATATGGATCTCTATTTCCTAAAATTTATCAAACCTTAATAATATTCAAGCTTACAAAAGATTAGAAGCATTACAAAATTAAAGGGATGGAAAGGGGCTACTACAGGCAGAAAAATTTTTTTATTTGTGGTACTGGCGACTGAACCCAGGGGTACTCTGCCACTGAGCTACAACCCCAGCCTTTTTATATTTCATTTTGAGACAGGATCTCTTGAAGTTGCCCAGGCTGGCCTTAAACTTGTGATCTTCCTGCCTCAGCCTCCCAACTAACTGGGATTACAGGTGTGTGCCACCATGCCCTGCTCTGATAAAGTATTGTTAGGATAAATTAAAGAAGAGAAAAAGGCTATTCCATTATTGAAAATACTCACTGAAACTTTGAGGATGCATCACTTAGGATCCTGACTCATTTTCCCCAGACCTCGTTTTTAACGTAATTAAGTATGAAGAAAGAGATAAGATGACAGAGACGATAGATGTTTATCATCTAGTCTGACACCAAAATAAGCAGTACCTTGATTGCAGTTGGTGCACTTGACAGTGTTACTAATGTCCCAGCAGCTTCATATTTCACAGCAGGGCTAGATGATTGCAGTAAGTTATAGATGCAGCGAATGAAGCGAGCCCTTTCTGATGGATTAGCATGGCAGACCTGGAAAAGAAAACATTTAGGTTTTCAATGATTTCAGAAACAATGCTTTCCCCCACTTGCCTTTCAGTGCTGGGGATGGAATTCAGGGCCTTACACATGCTAAGCAAGCATTCTAACATTGAGCCACACCCTCCCATCCCTGACACTTCCTTTCAAATGGATTTTTTTTAAATGGATGTTAGCTTACAGGATGCTAGTGTTCTTTTTTTTCTTTTGTGATACCAGGGATTGAACCCAGGGGTGCTCTACTGCTGAACTACATTCCCAGACCTTTTCATTTTTTTGGTGGTACCGGGGATTGAATCCACAGGCATTCTAACTCTAGGCTACACCCCAGCCCTATTTTTTATTCTTTATTTTGAAACAGGGTCTCACTAAGTTGCAGAGGGCCTCACTAAGTAGCTGAGGCTGTCCGTGAAACTGCGATCCTCCTGTCTCAGCCTCCCAAGTACTGGGATTACAGGTGTGTACCACGATGCCTGGCTCTAGTGTTCTTAATTTGAAAGCTAAGAATATTCTTATAAGGACATACAAAAGTGTTGGCCAACATGGGATGAGACAATGTGACACAACACTGGTAATTTCAACAGAATTAAGTTTTATTTCTAATATCTCTTATAGCTAACTCATAGATTTAGTCATTCTAACATAATTTATATTTTCATTGCTTCACAGATTTTCAGATGGCTTATAAGATATGCATATCCTACACAAGTGAAAAATAAATGTAAAGAAACAAAAGCAAGGACATATTAACCAAGCCTACTAATATGAGTACTGTGACATGATATTAACTTTGGTCTAAATTTTTATTCTGGATGCCATGTCAAAAATATACTTTATTGCTAAAAAATGCTAGTGATTATCTGAGGCTTCAGCAAGTCATAATAATCATTTTGCTGGTGGAGAGTCTTGAGTCAATGTTGATGGCTGCTGACTAGTAGATCAGGGTGATGGGTGTTGAAGATGGCTGTGGCAATTTCTTAAAAGAGGATAACAGTGAAGTCTGCCACATCAATTGCCTCTTTTATGAATGATTTCTCTATACCATGTGATGCTGTTTAATAGCACGTAGAACTTCTTTTTGGAGTCAGTGTTCTCAAACTCTGTTGCTGCTTTACTAACTCAGTTTATGTAATAATCTAAGTGCCTATTCTTATTTCAACAATGTTCACCTTTACCAGGAATAGATTCCATCTCAAGAAAATATTTTCTTGGCTTATCGATAAGAAGCAATTGCTCATCCATTAAAAACTTTAGGGCTTGGGGTACAGCTTGAAGGTAGAATACCCCTGGGTTCAATCCCCAATACCCCACAAAAAATTATAAGACTTCAGTAATTTAGCCACATCTTCAGGCTCTATTACTAATTCTAGTTTTCTTATTTCCACCACATTTGCAGTTACTTTCTCTACTTAAGTCCTGATTCTCTCAACTTCATCCAGGAAGGTTGGAATCGACTTCTTCCAAACTCCTATTAATGGTGACCACCCATGAATCACAAATGTTCTGAATGGCATCTACAATGAATCCTTTTCAGAATGTCTTCAATTTACTCTGCCTAGATCCATTAGAAAAATCACGAGCTAATGGCAGCTACAACCTTATGAAAAGTATGTCTTAAATAATAAGACTTGAAAGTCAAAATTACTTCTTGGATCCATGGGCTGCACAGATGGATGTTGTGTTAACAGGCATGAAGACAACATTAATCTCATTGTACATCACATCCAAGCTCTTGGGAGACCAAGTGCACTGTCAATAAGTAGTGATATTTTCATAGGAATCTTTTTTTCTGAGCAGTAGGTCTCAACAGTAGGCTTAAAATATTCAGTAAGCCATGTTGTAGTTTCATTTATAAAGCACAGGCAGAACATATTTAGTGTAATTCTTAAGGGCCCTAAGACCTTCAGAACGTTACATGAGCACTGGATTCAATTTAGTCACCAGCAGCATTATCTCCTAATAAGAGTCAAGCCAGGCACTGATTCCACTTCTCTGGTATGAAAGTCCTAAATGACATCTTCCTCCAATATAAGGCTGTTTCATCTACACTGAGAATTTATTGTTTAGTGCAGCCACCTTTCTCAGTTATCTTAGCTAGATTTCCTGGATGCCTTGCTACAGCTTCTATACACTAGAAGTTGCTGCTTCACCTTATACTCCTACTTTATAGAAAACAGCTTATTTCCTATGAAGTGACTTCTGCTAGTTTTAAATTTTTCTTCTATACCTTCCTCACTTCTCTCAGCATTTACAGAATTAGAGAGTTAGGGCCTTGCACTGGATTAGGTTTTCGCTTAAGGAAATGTGACTGATTTGATCTTCTGTCTTGATCACTAAAACTTTCTCCATATCAGCAATAAAGTTCTTTACTTTCTTATCATTTATGTGTTCAGTCGAGTAGCACTTTTCCTTTGAAGGAACAAAAACAAAACCCAAAAAACCTTTTCCTTTGCATTCACAATTTGGCTAACCATTTGGTACAAGATGCTTAGCTTTGGACTTATCTCAGCTTCCAACATGGTTTCCTCAGTAAGTAGTTTACATTCTGTTACTGTAACAAAACACCCCAGGCTAGGTACATGATAAAGAAACATATTCAGCTCACAGCTCTGGAGGTTCCAAGGCACAGCACCAGTCTGGTTCAGTTCTGGTGAAGGCCTCATGAAGGAGAGTATCACAGTGGCTAGAGCGCATGTGCAAGGGAGAGACCACATGGAGATATAGGTAGCCAGAGCAAGGGGAGGGGCCAGGTTTGCTCTTTTTGTAACAACCCTCTGGTGAGAATCCAGGGTCCCAGGAGAACTACCTTGATCCCTTCTGAGGGCAGGGTCCCCAATAACCTTCCAGTAGGCTCCACCACTTCCTCTTCTTCTTCTTTTTTTTTTTTTTGTGGTACTGGGGATTGAACCCAGGGGCCTTCTACCTCCGAGCTACACTCCCAGCCCTATTTTATTTTTATTTTGAAATAGGGTCTTGCTAAATTGCTGAGAGCCTCACTAAGTTGCTGAGACTGGCTTCAAACCTGCAATCCTCCTGTCTCAGCCTCCCAAGTGCTGGGATTACAGATGTTATCCCCACGCCCGGCCAGGCTCCACACTTCTCAAGGTCCTACTACCTCTATGCCCCCTACTGAGGTCTGTGCTTTCTCACTACATCCAAACTACAACACTAAGAACAAGCATTTATAGCTTTTGATTTACAGAGAGGGATGGCTCCCTTTCTTTCACTTGAAAAATTAAAGGCTATTGAGGATTATTTATAGACTTAATTTCAAGAAATTAATTTTCAGGGAAAAAAGCTACCTGAGGAGAGGGAAAGAGGTGGCAGAATGGCTGATTGGTGGAGCAGTCATAACATACATAACATTTATAAATTAAGTTTGCAGTCTTATATGGGTGTGGCTCATGGTACCCGAAAACAATCACAATAGTAACATCAAACATCCCACATCACCCTAAAAAATAATAATGAAAAAGTTTAAAATATTGCAAGAGTTACCCAAATGTGACAGAGACATGGAGTACATACTGTTGTAAAATGGTGCTGATAGACATGCTCAACCCAGGGCTGCCACAAACCTTTAAATTGTAAAAAACACAGTATCTACGAAGCACAATAAAAGAGGTATGCCTATATTTAGTTTCTCTATTCTTTTTTTTATAAACAAGGGACATAAAAAGCATTTATGGCTTTTTGACTTGGTTTTAGATTTCCAAAGTAGTCTGGTGGACATTCAAAAATATCTTAAATTTAGCCAGGTGTGGTGGCGCACACTTGTAATCTCAGTACTTGGGAGGCTGAGACTGGAGGATCCGGGTTCATGGCCAGCCTCAGCTACTTAGTGAGGCCCTCCACAACTTAGTGAGACCCTGTTTCAAAATAAAGAATAAAAAATAGGGTGGGGTGTAGCCCAGAGGTAAAATGTCCCTGGGTTCAATCCCCAGTACCGCAAAACAAAACAAAAATATCTTAAATTTTATTCCAGAGCCTAATTAATAATCGTTGGGAAGTACATATGATTTCTTCACAGCTGTACTGATTCAAGCCATGAATTTTTAAAGAATTCATTACAGAGGTTTAGAAAGGATAGAACCAAGTACTTGGAAAATACAATAAACTGAAGGAAACAGAAAAAGAAAAAAAAAGGCTTAAATAGGTATGCTGTAATACATTTCCATTATTAAAATATATTATCCTAGCAATTAATCAGTGCCCCAGAAAAAAACTCATCCTAAACTGCTGAGTTTATTTATTCATCATAAATTACCACTTACCTTATAAATTAGTTCAACAATAACCAACTGTAGAATGTCTCCAAATGTTTGAACTTGATCAATACAAGTACTCAGATAATCCAAAGCTCGATCCTTAAAAAACAAGAATATATTTATCATACTCCACCTCGTTCAATACAATGATTTAATGGAACTTTAAAAAGTATGCATTATTATGCTTAAAACAAATGAAGAAATTAGGGCAAACAGAAATTAACTGGGAAAAAAGTAAGAAACCAAGAAAGAAGTTAACAGTGTAAAATGTAAGACAGAGAGTAAAATACATTTTTCTAGAAATAGGCCACAAATCTAGGCTATAAATTTTTCAGCAGCTAAACCGAAGAGAAAAATACTATGCATTACAAGATTCACAGTATTTATGTAACCAAAACCAACCAGCTACTTAAGTGCATAGTTATTCTTATTATTGTGATCTAAAGAAAAATCACCTGTGGGTCCTCATATATCAGATGGTATGATATGGAGATCTAGGGCCTCAATATCTCTCCAGTAAAAATATCAATAAATTTAGCCAGGTGTGGTGGCGTACACTAACACTAGTAATTCCAGTACTTGGGAGGCTGAGACCAGAGGATCTGGGTTCGCGGCCAGTCTCAGCTACTTAGTGAGGCCCTCCGCAACTTAGTGAGACCCTGTTTCAAAATAAAGAATAAAAAATAGGGCAGGGGGTGTAGCTCGGAAGTAGAATGCCCCTGGGTTCAATCCCCAGTACCTCATAAAAAGAAAAAAATCAATAAATATTTCTGATTATGTCCCTTACTGTATGTAAACAGAAAAATACCAAAAGTACAGATCAGGAAAAAACAATTCTACAAGAGGACAAAACATTATGCCTATACAAGTAGCTTCTTATAATCTTGTTTAAGAAGAGAAAATGCCGCATGCTTGTAATCCTAGTACTTGTGAGGCCGAGACAGGAGAATTGCAGATTCGCGGCCAACTTCAGCTACTTAGGACCTCAGCAACTTAGTGAGACCCTGTTTCAAAATAAAGAATAAAAAAAAGGGCTGGGAGTGTAGCTTGGAGGTAGAATTGCCTGGGTTCCATCCCCAGTACCGCAAAAAAAAAAAAAGAAGAGAAAATGACAATATCTATTATCACCTCATACCCATTAGGATGGCTACTATCAAAAAGCTGAAAATAACAAGTGTTGATAAAGATGTGGAGAAAATAGTGCAATGGCCATGAAAAACAGTATGGACATTCCTCAAAAAATTAAAAGAATTGTCATATGATCCAGCAATTCTACTACGGGGTATATACTCATAATAACTGAAAGCAGAAACTTGAATAGATACCTGTACATTCATGTTCACAGCATTATTTACAATAGCCCAAAGGTGGAAGCAATCCAAGTGTCCAGTGATGGATGAATATATAAACAAAATGTAGTATACACTTGGCATTTTTTTTTTTTTTTTTGCGGTACCGGGGATTGAACGCAGGGGCGTTCTACCTCCGCGCTACACCCCTGGCCCTATTTTTTATACTTTATTTTGAAACCGGGTCTCA
>PVJS01031747.1:0-23193 GCA_004027185.1 Glis glis | reverse complement strand
GGGGGGGGGGGGGGGAGGGCTGGTCAGCGGCTCATCCATTGAGGACTGCATACTGCATGGACTATGGGGAGGTGGCGGGAACTATGGGCAGCGGGCCCAGTGGGAGGAAGTGGGTCCCTAGGTTTATCTTGTTCCAGCCCCTTCCTCACTTTCTCTGTTTCTGGGCCGCCATGAGGTGAGTGTCCTCCTCCACCACACACTCCCACTGCCATGATGTCCCGCCTCCCCTCACGTCCAGAGCAGTGGAGCCGGCGGACCACGGACTGAACCTCTGAAACCGTGAGCCAAACAGAAAGAATCTTTCCTCCTCTCAGTTGTTCCTGTCAGGTATTTTAGTCACAGAGATGAAAAGCTGACACCAAGGCCATGAACACAAACCTCTGTTTAGCAAAGACGCATTTCCAGGTACACACGCACACACGCACACACGCACACACGCACACACGCACACACGCACACACGCACACACGCAGTGCTAAGATACAGCTGCCCCACGAAGCCCAGGGTGCCATGGGAGCAGCACAGCCCTCCTCCACCCGTGGCCACCACACTCTCCCCTGCCACATACCACCTGACCTGGCCACTCCCCCGTCAGGAGGCTGGCATGCCATCCTGGACCTGAGCAGGCCTTGGACCAGCAGCAGTGAGCTGAGACCCCCTTCCGACCTGCTCTCCCCCTGCAGCACCCCCTGCTGTGCTGTGAGGAAGCTGAGCCCCGTGGAGCCACGCCCTCGCCTTTATAAGGAGCCCTGTATCAAGCCCTGTCCAGAGTATCCTTCATGGAATGAGAATCCGCCTCGGGCTTGCATCCCACCGACCTGAGGGATTTCTCCCAGGAATCCAAGGAAAGTTCCATATCAGAATCCAGTCAATGCACTTGAATAGATGGCAGGCCAAAAGCATATTGTTTTCTCAAGTGATACTTTTGTGACTTTTTAACAATCTAGGAACTAGAGACAAATGAAACATTCCTAACATGACAAAATTGTTCACCAAAATACCACCACAAAAAGTACATTTAGGGGTCTGGGGTATAGCTCAGTGGTAGAACACTAGACTTGCAGGCAGGAGACCTTGGGTTCCACCCCAGCACTACAAAAAACAAATAAAAATAAATAAATAATTTTTATGGTACTGGGGATTGAACCCAGGGTGTTCTACCTCCAAGCTACACCCCCCAGTCCATTTTATTTTTTATTTTGAAACAGGGTCTTGCTAACTTGCTGCGGCTGGCCTCAAACCTGCGATCCTCCTGTCTCAGTCTCCCAAGTACTGGGCATATAGACATGCGCTATCATCCCCAGCTTAAAATAAAACAATTTAAAAGTACATTTAGAAAAACAGGTCAATGTTGACCAGGGGAGGGTTGAACAGGTGGAACACAGAAGACTTGGGGGACAGCGAAACTGTTACGCATGACGCTGGGATGGGGACATATGACACCATGCACCTGTCGCAACACATAGAGTCCTTAATGTATGCCAAATTTAAAACCATCCAAGAGGTTGGGGCCCTGGGAAGAAGTGCAGGCTGTGACCGGAGAACCCCGGTAGTACCAGGGTAGGAAACAGCCTCCCCAAAATGGGAGGGCGCCCCAAGTCCCTGTGGAAGGAGTGGACGCTGAAAATTAAAGACCAAAAACTAAAAATGGAGAGACCTAGATGGCACTGCCGTCTCCCACAGCGGGAGGAGGTGACAGTTCTGACGCGACTGTCCACGAGGGCTGGAACGTAGCAAGCCGGTGAATGGGGGGCGGGGGTGGGTGCCAAGCCCCCAGAGCTGGAGAAGGGGCATCAGGTGAACAAGGCAGGGGCCAGGGTGATTCAAGGGGACAGACTAGACCTGGAGACTCTGGCATCGATGCATGTACAGTCTTAAATAGACGTATAGATACGTGTTTATACATGGCTTAGTATGAACACATACTGTCTTAGTCTACTTTCTGTTGTCATAACAAAATACCTGAAGCTGGATACTTTAAAAAGAAAAAAGGGGTTGTTTAGCTTGCAGCTTTGGGCACCTGAAAGTGCAAGGTCAGTCCTCCCAGTGGGCCCAGTCTATTCCCTGAGGGCGCCTTGGCGGTATCCCAACATGGCAGAGAGACGGGAGGAGAAATGACCACGTGCGGAAAAGGGCAAGCACGTGGGGTGACCACCTCTATAACAGCTTGCTCTTGTGAACACAGATGGGTGCCTCAAGAGCTACATCACCATCCCAGAGGGGGACACCCCGTGGCCCACTGTCCTCCCACTAGGCCCCCCTCTGAAGCGTCCCACCCCCCTCAGTGTCACCACACTGGGGACCAAGCTTCCTGCACAAGAACCTCTGGGGTTCACACTCAGACCACAGCTGAGCCATCGCACACACATTTCCTCACCCTGTCGGCTGGGGTCCTAGAGGCAGAACACCCACAGCCACACGCGAGCCCGCGCCCAGGTCCTGGTGGCCAAGGGATTCTCCAGCACAGGAACCAGGCTCCTCGGGGAAATGGAGGCTCTGGGCTGCGGCAGGAAATGCTCAAGACGAGCCTGCAAGAGCCAGGAAGTGAGCAGTGCTCAGAGTGCACAGGGACAGGGGTCAGAGGATGGTGCTGTAAGAGGGAGGAAGAGAGAGAAAGAGAGAGAGAGTGCTCCCCCTGGCCAGACACACACACACACACACAAACACACACACACACACACACACACAGCCAGAGTGCATACACATGCACACGTGCGCACACACATGCAAGGCCTGCACGATCTACTGGGGACTCTTGGTATTTTCCATGTTCCCATCCCCATGGAGAGATCGAGAGGGATCCCAGGGCTGGTGGAGAGACGCTGTGCTAGCTTGAGAAGGGCGAGGTATTCGGTGGCCTAAATAAATTGTAAAAATGAGTCAAAGTTGCAGTAACAAAAGGCGTCTTTATTTCTTGCCCTGACCAGAAAACCGGTCCCCTTTCTGGGCAGTGTGTTTACTCCTAGGTTCTCTAGGGCACACGGTCCCTTCCCTGGCCCAGATGGGTGCCAGACCCTCTCGCAGGCTGTCCCCTCCCATGGTCTGTTCCTGCCTAAGACGAGCCCTGCAGAAGAACCAAGGGCAGACCTGGGGGAGAGAGGAGCAGGGGCACAGTGGGGAACCCAAGAACCCCGAGGGGAGACCCGGCCCCGGGGAGTGTCACTGGCGCCCTGCAGGTCCTGGTGTGTGCCGTCCCCAGGGCTGGTGCCCCACTAGCCGTCCAGGATGGCTGAGTCCCAGCATTGCCACCAGCCCCAGAAGGAGCCCCTCTCCAGCCCTGGAGCAGGGGTGCCCACCCCAGCCCATGAAGCTAGTTAGAGGTGTTGCCCAGCAGCCGCAGAGGCCCGGGCATCATCCTGAGAATTGGCCAGCAGCTCAGAAAGAAAGGCCTTGTGTCTGTGACCCCACCCAGGAATGGGGCCGCCCCCTCCCACCCTTGTTGCAGGGCACCAGTGGGTGTCCTGGATACAAAAGCCTGTTGTTCCCTGAGCCAGGTGACCCCAGGTGACACTGGAGCTGCAGAAATTGCAACTTCAGGCAAGCAGGTGGCCCCTCCTCCCCAGGTCCACAGAGAGCTGCAGCAGGGGGCGTTTGGTGAAGGACCTGGAGAGCCCACAGAGGAGAGAAAGTTTCTCAGGTCACTGCATGGAGTCACAGGCACTGGGCCTGGGGCGGGCTGCTCCACACCTTGCTCTGCGTGTGACTACTGGGTCTAGTTATGTGTCGAACTCATACACCTGAGGTCTGTGCATGTTAGTGTGTGGCGATCATACCTCAAAACACATCGCCACAGGAAATACAGTCATTGACTTTAAAAAAAAAACCAGAAAATATAAACAAACCAAATGAGCACTAAAAAACCATTTACCAGCGTCCACTGCCGTGGTAACAGCCACACTTTGTCCCTCTGGATGTCTCTGCACACCCGTGATACACACCCAACGGCACTCACAACGCACGCTGCTGTGGGTCCCGCCCAAATATCACTTTTAATCCATAACAAAACATGATTGTATTTCTATGGACCCTGCCACCATATCTTTAACAGCTACATGACAGTAGAGTGTGCATAAACCCATCTCTTTCCAACAAACTGCCTCCGGTTGGAAAGTCGCTCCTTCTAGCGCTTTTCTTTCTAAGTAGCAGTGCTGCAGACACCCTGGTGACCGCATCTTGGAGCACCTGCTCAGTTGCTATCTTCAGATGAAGTCCCAGGGTTGGCACTGCAGAGGAAAACCCTTGCATTTTGAAGAGGCGAGTTCTATTGTCTTCATTTTTTAGTTAAATGCCTTCCAGAAAGCAATGATTTTGACAGGTTTTCTCACCTTCCAATCAAAGAGGCTGACCTCCCTTCTACCTGGGAAGCAAGGCTCAGCTCTCAGGTGCAGACCAGAAAGCAAATGAACAAACCCTAACAAGGTAAAATCCTAACTGGACTTCTGCTTTTGAGTAGGAAAGGGTGGCTTTCACGGGGAAGCCGCTGCTCCTGCTGGCCACGACCAAGGGGCCAGGCACGTGGCGGGAACCTCACTACCAAGGCAGCGTCAGGCCCAGAGCGCAGCAAGAGGAGGGCTATCCCAGAGCGGCCATCCACCACTCGTCGATAGTTTCAAGGAGAAAAAAATCAGCAATGCTTCCCACACTCATGAAAGCAAAAGAGGCAAAATTGGAGACTTCGAG
The DNA here is from genome assembly GCA_004027185.1 of Glis glis. NCBI lineage: Eukaryota > Metazoa > Chordata > Mammalia > Rodentia > Gliridae > Glis > Glis glis. Next base: position 18,513 of record PVJS01031747.1, on the reverse strand, counting down.
AGCCTGGAATGCACAGTTGATCCCCACCCCCACCCCAAGGCCCCGGTGAATCTTAGCACTCTGCGCCCAAAGGCTAGGGTGCTTGCTCCTCCCCTCTGCAGGCAGAACTGAGTTCCTGCAGCCTGAGACCTGACCTGCCAGACTGCCAGTGGAAATATGGGACCAGTCCCCCAAAACTGAGCGAATCAGAGAAGGAAGGCCAGTCTCACCAAACTACCATCCAGTCCTACCCAGGCCAGCTGGGCAAGGGAGATCTGCCCATCCACCCATCTCATTGCCTCAAGTTTGTGCTCCTAGTAAGAGCTCCAATAAGACCATCTCTTGTACAAATAACAACTACAGTTGTTGAAGAAAACTTTTTTTAAAAAACACCCAATGGAGCCGGTAATCCCAGTACTTGGGAGGCTGAAGACAGGAGGATCGCAGGTTCGCAGCCAGCCTCAGCAAGTAGTGAGACTCTCATCAACCTAGTGAGACCCTGTTTCAAAATAAAAATAAAAAATAGAGCTGGGGGTGTAGCTCGGAGGTAGAACGCCCCTGGGTTCAATTCCCAATACCACAAAAAAAAAAAAATCACTAGGCATGGTGATGCATACCTATAATCCCAGTACATGGGAGGCTGAAACAAGAGAATCCTAGGTTTGAGGCCAGCCTCAGCAACTTGGCGAGACCGTGTTTCAAAGTAAGAAAAAAAAAAAGTGCCGGGTGGTGGCACATGCCTGTAATCCCAATACTTGAGAGACTGAGATGGGAGGATCACAGGTTCAAGGCCAGCCTCAGCAACTTAGCGAGACCCTGTTTCAAAATAATTTTTTTTTAAAAAAGGGCTAGGGGTACAGCTCAGAGGTAAAATGCCCCTGGCTTCAATCCCCAGTACCAAAAATAAATGAATAAAATAGAGCTGGGAGTGTAGCTCAGAGGTAGGACATCCCTGGGTTCAATCCCCAGTATCATTAAAAAAAAAAGATTCCCAAAGGGCACGGGAGGGTACCCCAAACCAGAGCGTCTGTCGGCCTGGGCCCTTGGGAGAGGAATTACTGGGTGCATCTCTCATCTTATGCTCTCCACCCGGGGCAGGTAACTGAACCCCAGATGGAACTCACGGGATTACTGACCTGTAGAACCAGGGAACAGTTTGAGGTGCCCATAGCAGCCAGGAAGTGAGGGAAGCCCCAGAAAGAAGAGAGCCACAGAGAGGGATCCCCAAATACTGCATGGCAAACTCTGCTCAAACCTCCAGCTGGTCTTGGAGCTGAACTGGTGGTGCAGGATGGAGTCCAAGCAGCCCAGCGCCCGGGCGAGCAGAGATTTTACCCGCCAGCCACCACAGGTGTCCGCGGTTACAGTCAGAGTTTAGAGTTTAGTCGAGTAAACTGCCTGATAAAAACAGAACCCCAAAAATGAATAATCTTAAGACGAAGATAATAGAAGCCCAATGTTAAATGATAAGGGGTGTGTGTGTGTGTGTGTGTGTGTTTACTAGGGATGGAACCCAGGGGCATTCTACCTCTGAGCTACACCCCCAGTCCTATTTTATTTTTTATTTTGAAACAGGGTCTCAGTAAGTTGCAGAGGGCCTCACTAAGTTGCTGAGGCTGGTTGCAAACCTGCAACCCTCCTGTTTCAGCCTCCCAAGTATTGTGATTACAGGCATGTGCCAACACGCCCGGCTTTAAAGGTTTGTTTTTACCAGCTACACAATAGCCAATTATTCTGGAGATGGGGTTGGTAGGAAGGAAATGGGGTTTTATTACAATAAGCTAGCTGATCAGGAAAATAGCCCGACTCAGGTTTTGTGTTGGGTTTTTTGTTTTTTCAAAATAATAAAGCTGCTCTTTTGTGCTGCTGGTTTAGCCATCACTAGCTGAGTTACCTTGGGCAAGTTTGTTAACCTCTCTGGACCTTGGTAGTTTAACTGTAAAATGCAGATAATAATATTACCAAATTCATGGGATTTTCATGAGGATTAAATTAGATGATTTTACAACATGCCTACAGAGCAAGGAAGGCCCGCACTACACTAGCTGCCATTTCAGTTGCAGGCATAAGCAGGGCATAAAGCAACCAGAAGACATGGCCTTGGTGGATCACGCGCCCAGCACTCAGCACTCAGTAGGGGGCTCCAGTCTCTGGGGACATCTGGACTGTGCTGAGCTCAGGGGAGCCCTGGAGGTTCTGGGTTCCCTGAAGTGAGAGGCAGGGAGTCCCTAGACTGAATCCTCAGGAATCCCCTTAGCTGAAGTCCTGGTGTCCTGTAGAGCTTCAGAAGCACCTCCCAGGGACTTGGGGGAGGGGGGCTCTGGGAGCCAGATCCAGAGCAGCTTTGGAAAGAACCACCCTCCCAGCCCCTGCTGGCCCCAGGGAGTCAGCCTGAGGGGATCTGCCCTCCTCCTCCTGGGCCTGCCCTCCTCCTCCCTTCCTCAGCTCTCCTCCCCTCCTCCCCTCCCAGCTTCCTCCTCCTCCTCTCCTTTCCCAAACCCTCCCTCCCCTCCTTCTCTTCCCAAGGAGGAGGCAGCTGGTGGTGGAAACTCGGCTTCCTTCGTTTTCCGGAGCGTGACTCAGCCGGCAGCTGTGTCCTCAGCCCCCGCCTGGAGGCAGCTCCCCCGGCGCAGGGGCAGGGTACCCAGGGTTTCCAAGGGGCCACACAACTGGAAGTCCCTACCAGGACCTCCCCAGGCCTGGGTGGGAGGGGCAGCCTGACCCCTGCCGCACCCCAGAGGCCTCTCCTTCCCAGGCACCTGCCGGGGAGTGGAGAGGAGCGGGAAGTGGAGAGGACGTGTGCTCCAGGTGAGGGTAGGGGGCTGGGCAGCAGCTCTCAGAGACAGTGACCTGTGGCTTCCAGGTGGCTCCTTTGGCCCAGGAGAGAGGACTGAGTGAAGTGGGAGGAGAGGAACCACCAGAAAACACAGGGAGGCTGGGAAACAAGAGAAGTTTCCAGACACAGGAATGTGGTAGGAGCCAGGCAGACTGGCCTGCATCCTGACCTGGAATAGCCCTGGAGACACTGACCCTGGCCCTCACCAGGGAGGGCCCTCCTCCTCCCAGAGACCCCACCTCCCCACAGGCCCAGATGACAGCTACGTGGGGACTCAGCAGGGCTGGGAGGTGGCCAGGACCCCGGAGCCTGACCCCAGGCTCCCCTCGCAGCACTGAGACCCATCTGTGTCCGCCCTGTGTAGGGCCGGCCCAGGGAGTCCACCTCTCGCCAGGTGGGCTCGGTGTCTGAACTGATCTGGGCACCAACCTAGCAGCGGTCCCCACCCTCCACTGTTTTAGCAGTGACCCCTCTCATGCCCCCCAAGGAGGCTGGCTATGCAGGGCAGAGCACCATGGGGCCATGTCACCAGGCTCCTCCCAGGCCTCCTGACTGCCCGCCACTCCCGCTGTCCGACACTGTTTCTGCATCTGTAGGTTGGGAGTGAGGCTGTCCCCCTGCCCACCAGCCCCAAGGAGGACTGAGGAGTCCTGGGGAGGGGGTGCAGGGCTCCAACCCAGGCCTGAGTGAGCTCTCAGCCTCCTGGACCCTGGTCCACCTATCCATAAAGAGGTGACCACATCTGCTGGGCAGAGCTGCTGAGGGGTAGAACAAGCCAGGCTGCCCCAGCCAGATGCCTTGCAAGACCCCAGCAGCCGGGCACCACACACCAAGCACATGTATGCTGAGCGCCTAGTGCACGCGTGCGCCTCACCGAGCACCTTCCGGGCAGGGCCTGGGTGTCTGCCTTCCCTGCCCAGGGGGCTCCTGCTACATGTTCTGGGGTTGGGCAGCTGCCCACAACCTCATGGACGAGCCCGAGGTACAAAGCCAAGGCCGGCCCAGTGTCCTGGGCCTGATGTGGTTCTGTGACCCTGGGTGTTTCAGGCCAGGACCCCAAAACGGACTGCATGGGAGAAGGCCACCCCTGCATGGGAGAACAGCCACCCGGCTGTTCTCCAGGGGTCATGAGCTGAGTAGGGGACAGAGGCCCAGGCTGAAGCAACGCAGTGGGACAGGACTGGCCGCCGGGTTCCCAACCATTGCAAGTTGCCAACTGTCCTCATGTCCCACACTTAGCTCATCCCCAGCCAAATGCCAGCAGTGCTGGCCGCCTCTCTGCCCAGCACCGAGCATCTCCACGGACTTCCAGGAAGCAGGGCGGCCGCCCTTTGCAGAGAGCCAAGCTGGTTCCCGGACTCCTGCCCGTCCACCCTCTCCAGTTCACACTCAGGGACTCACGCATTCGCACCTAACCTTCACCTGCTCCCATGGGCTCCCCCTACACACACACATCGCAGCCTCCCCACTCCCCGTCCACTCTCAGCCCACCATCCACCGACCCTCCTTCCCTCCCCTGCTCCTGGAACAAAGCCGCCTCCTGCCACATGCCCCTCCCTGCCCTTGGCAGGCACCAGAGGCCTTCCTGAGCCCATCCAGAGCGGCCCTGCTCCTGTACCTGCATGTCAGCGGGGCCACTGCGGGGCTGCCTGCCCCTTGGCCTGGTCTCCCGCCCACGCCTTGGCATACTGGTCATTTTTCCTGACTGCCTGGAGGGCTTCACACACCCACTGTGACCCTCCTGCAGCCCTGGAGGCCAGATTGTTACCTCTTTCCCCAGCTCCCAGCAGCCCAGGCGCCTGCCTGTCCCAGCCCGTCCCTGGACACTGGGCCGCACTGTCCACGGGCAGTGCCCACTCAGAGGGACCCTCCCCAGGCAGCAGGGCTGGGCCTATGCGGGCTCTGGAATGCAGCCTGTGGGCGGCACAGGCTGTGGTGCCCGCAGCACGGGGCATTGCTGGTCCATGGTCAGGCTGCCTCTGCCCCCAGGGCCCTCACGCCAGCCTCTGCAGCAGCCTCTGCCCCCCACACTCTGGCAGCAGCCCTGGGAGGTGGGTGATGACTCAGGCCCTGAGTCAGCAGCTCCAAGAGAAGGAGGCAGCCACCCCCGGCCAATACAAGAAGGGCCCAGGAAGGCTGGGCTCCAATAGCTGGGGTCAGGGGGACCCCCCGGCTAGGAATCAACCAGCCTCATCATAGCTCAGGTGCGGCAGCCCTGGGGACACCTCTCAGGGGAGTTCACACATACACACACACACACACACACACACACACACACACACACGACCCGAGTCAGCGGGCTGGACCAACACCAGCCTGGAAGAGAAACTAGGGGCAGCAGATGGGGTCTCCCACTAAAGGGGCTCACTGGCCCCCTTCAGGCTACAGGCCACCCACACACACCCCAAGGGAAACCCCAGGAAGGCCAAGGAAGCCCAGCTACAGGCTGACTCACTCCCAGCAAACATCCCAGCTCCTTCCCGAGCCAGGCAGGCCCTGGAGCAGCAAACAGCTGGCGGAGGTGGGGGGGGGGACCCGCAGGTTCCTGAAAGCCTCAGCCAGGGGGCCATCACTCCGCACCGCATCGTGACATGCACGTCACAGATGCCCCGTGTTCAGTTGATAAAGCACTACCATGTGAAATGTGAACAGAGAAATAAAGAGTCCTGGGGAGGGGAGCCATGGCAGCTGGCCTGGGGAGCCCTCTTCCTCACCTCCCAGGCCCTCTTCCTCACCTCCTGGCTGCGCAGTGGCTCCCCGAGCATCTTGTGAGGCAGGCCGCACTCCCTAGCGTGACTCCCATCACTCTGTGCAAATACAGTCGGGGGAGTACGGCACCGGTGCACGAAAGGAAACATGGCGAGGATGCAAGGCAAAAGCAGAGAGCCACAAAGTGCCTACCCGGGGGCCCTGGGGAGGCCCTGCCCTGGACACCAGGGTGGGAGGGCAGCATGCGGGCCTGGAACTGGGGACTGGGGTGGGGGCGGGTCCAAGGCCGGCCACAGTGTAAGGGGACCCTCCTCCCCCCAGGGAGCGAAGCTGCCTGGGGACCCTCCCATGAGGTGAAGCTCAGAGATGGCTGAGGCGAAGCAGAGGCCAGACCTGTAGGTCTCCTGGGGTGAACAGTGGGGGCCTAGAGCAGGGGCCCAGGGGAGAGCGAAGCCCCTTTCCCCATGGGCAGCACCGGAGGCACAGGGGAGTCCACTATGGCTGTGGAGGCCCGCCAGCCCAGGTGTCACCAGAGGAGACAATTCCATGAAGGGTCTGGAGGAGTTCTTGGCTTACGTGATGGGGAACTCAACTCTGGATCGGCGGGGTCCCTGCCTTAAGTGACAGAAAAGGACTTCAGCACTAGCGGGTCAGAGACATAGACAGAGATTTATTTAGGAAAGCAAGAAATACACATTCAAAGGAGAATGTGGTCCGTCTCCAGAGTGAGCGACGCCTTAGGGGTTCACGGCTGTGTGTGTGTGTGTGTGTGTGTGTGTGTGTGTGTGTGTGTGTTGAACCCTGGACTGTTTTACCTCCAAGCTACCCCCCACCAGCCCTTTTTTAATTTTTTAAATTTCTAAACAGGGTCTCACTAAGTTGCTGAGAGTCTTTCTCAGTAAGTTGCTGAGACTGGTCTTAAACTTGTGATCCTCCTGTCTCAGCCTCCCAAGTACTGGGATTACAGGCCTGCGCCACCATGCCCGACTAGCACAAGGCTTTCATATTCATGTTGTATCTTCCTCTTCTTTCCTTTCTGCCTCCTTTCTACCTATTTCCTTCATAGGTAAGGAAAGAACGCAGCCATAAGCTGCGCAGCGAGGCCATGGAGTTGGGAAGCAAGCCGGAAGAGGGGACAGGGTCTTCTCTACCCCAGTGCAGCAGGAAAGCCAGGGAGATTGCGTAAGAACTGGGTGTTTCTTAACCTAATTCACAGTGCGCATTGTGTGCAACCACCCCAGGCCTAGGGGACAGCCCTGGAGGCTGGCTGACCAGCCCAGGGTCACCCGGCCACTCCCGGCCCTCACTTCCCTCCAGGCAGGTCTAGGATCAAGTATGAAGAGGAAGTCAGCCAACCCCGGACTAGACTACTAGCTGCACTGGCAGATAATCCACACATTCTTAGAACGGGCTCGCCATCATTCGAAGGCTTTGGGATGGGGGAGACACTGGGGAGTCTCAGCACCCCAGAACAGGGTTGGGATGGCACTCAGGGCCAGGCCAGCATCCCTCCCCTGGCCCCAGTGTCCTCTGTGAAGTCGGGGTTCGGTGCCCACCTCCTGGGGTTGTGGACTGAAGGGGCCAGCACGGGCGCGCTCAGGACTGCGGCTCTCTCGGGATCCTTGTTGCTCCTGCAGACTCCTCACACGCCATCGAACAATAGCTTTAGAGACTTTAAGTGGAAAGGAGTAAAATAACTTAGCCACCTTTGTGGGCATTATTAGGATTCTTTACAGGACTTGAGAGTCATTATATTTAAAGGCTTAATCTATTAAATTCACTTGCCCCATCAAGAGCTGATGAGGCAGATCACATATATTTCATTCACAAATGCATTTGTGAAAAGAACAGAGGCCCCCTTGAAAGCGACTGTTAGAATTTGCGAGATTAATGAGTAGAACAATAAGATTGGTAAAATAAACCTAAATGTCTAATGTCTGAAATAGGACTTTGAATGTGTTGCTCTAATAAACTGAGTATTAAAATGTCGAACACTCAAGGGCGGGTAAGTCCTTTGGGACACAGAGCCCTGGGGCAGGGGAGATTTGGGAGAAAGGGACAGGGTGGTGAGCGCCCCTGGGGAGCAGCATGAAGTAAGGTACTTCATGACCCCTTGCTGGCCTCTCCCCCCAACCCTGTCCTTGGTATTAGGGATTCAACCCAGGGATGCTCTATCTCTGAGCTATACTCCCAGCCATTTTTAATTTTTGTTTTGAAACAGGGTCTCACTAGATTGCTGAGGGTCTCTCTAAGTTGCTGAGCCTGGCCTCAAACCTGCAATCCTCCTGTCTTAGCCCGCAGCCTGGGGCTGCATTCCCTGTGCCCACTGTCCACCCCAGGACCTAGCTTCTCAGATGGCCTGGGCACGACAGGGCAGACAGGGCTGTCCGTGGTGGCCAGCAGACCTGAGGGTCAGTGTGGTGTGTGGGAGGGGTATTCAGGGGGACAGAGGAGACATGGTGTGAGGGAACCATGATGGGGCGCAGCGGGAAGGCTGGGACCTGCAGGGCAGAATCGGGAGTCAGCTGACAGCAGCGTCTGTTTGATTCAGCAATCCCATTCATCAATACTGCGGCCGCCTCCCCCAAATCCCTCGGAGGCCTGGGAGCCCAGCCTTGGCTGTGTCTGCAAACACAGCCCAGGGCCAAGGCCGGGGCAATGAATCCCAGGCTTCCTACATATCTCTCAGAGGACACCGGGCAGGTTCTAGTGCCTCAGCCTAACCGCCCCACCACCTCTCTGCCCAGCCCTCTCCCTGCTCCTCCCCAGCCTTGCCCCTGCTGGGTCTGCAAGTTCCAGGCTGAGGCAGGGCCTTAAGAACAGGGCTAGCCCGGCATGGTGGGGAACATTTGTAATCCCACTACTTGGGAAGTCGAGACAGGAGGATTGCAGGATCGCGGTCAGTCTCAGCAATTTAGTGGGGCTGTCAGCAATTTAGTGAGACCCTGTTTCAAAAATAAAAAAAATAGGGCTGGGGATGTAGCTCAGAGTAGAATGCTCCTGAGTTCAATCCTCAGTAACACACACACACACACACACACACACACACACACACACAGAGAGAGAGAGAGAGAGAGAGAGAGAGAGAACAAGGATACAGCCAGGTGTGGTGATGCATGCCTGTAATCCCAGTATTTGGGAGGCTGAGACAGGAGGATCAAAGGTTGGAGGCCAGCCTTGGCAACTTAGTGAAACCCTGTTTCAAAATTAAAAGAAAAAAAAAAAAGAAAAGGTTTAAAGGGCCGTGGATATAGCTCAGAGGTAGAGCACCCCTGGGTTCTCTCTGCAGTACCACAAAAAAAAAAAAAAAAGAGAGAGAGAGAGAGAACAGGGCTATACACCAGGGTTTGAGACACGGGTGGAACTCAGGTGCCTCCTTGTGCTCAGTTCCACCAAGGAGCACCTCAGTTTTCATCTCATGCACCCCATCCCCACCTCTAATCCCAGTACCAGGTAGAAGTGACCCCCCCATTAGCACAGAACCCCTTTGAGCAAAAAATGATGCAGACCTTTCCCAGCATAAAACAGTTCTGTTCCACCCCATCCCACTGAGCCATCTGTGCGGAAGCAAGGGAAGGTGGTTCGTCCAGTCTAGACGGGGCAGCTGAGGCCACCGTGGGAGGGGGGGACAGCCGGGACTCACTGGGGGTCGGCAGACTGCTGCCCATGGTCGGCCACTCGCTGCCTGGTGCACTGCAGCCACCGCTGGCCTGGCCTGGCTCAGAGAGACTCCAGAGGGGAGGCAGGCGTGGGGCAGAGGCCACGGAGGCCACGGGCCTGGGGTGGAGAAGGCAGCCCAGCTGTGAGGTGGCGCCATTAGTGCAGAGGAAGAAACCAGGATCAAGGGTGAGCGCTTACACCTGCAGCCCCATGCAGAGGCGGGCACCCAGGAGCAGAGGCCGGAACCCACCGGGAGACACGTTCAGACGTGCATGCAGCGTGGTCCTGGTATTCTAACCCACACCAGCTGTCCTCCATGTCTAGGTGACAGCATGACTGTCAGCCCCTCTGCGGAGCACAACAAGCTGGACACAAATACAGACATTTACATGAAATTCTAGAACCAGCAAAAGGAATGGATGATCAGAGGTGAGAGCAGATGTTGGAGGGGGGTATTATGAGCAGGGGGAGAGGACTCAGAGGAACTTTCTAGGCCCTGGAAGGTTCCATGGCTCAATCTGGGTGCCACAGGTATATGAGAATGTAAAACTCACTATGTCATGCACCTGGATTTGGTTACACGTCACCTAAGCACACGCACGGCGACTCGTGTCATTCACAGCAGTTCGGGCATTCTCCATCACGTCGCTGACTTAGCTCGGATGGAGCCATCGCTCCCAGGGGAAACACAGGGCGAGGCTCAGTCACTGCTCCTGGTTTTGAGCACTGGACTGTGAGTCTCTCTCTGGTCACAGCGATTTCAGCAACCAATCAATACAACATAACCTCGCTTTATGTGTTTGTGTGAAGACACCGGATTTAATATGTGCCGTTACTCATTAACACCACACCTTCCCTAACACACGTGCCTACTCCATGAGGAGAAACACCAGGCTGCACTTGAGCTCCAAGCCTGGGGCCACTGGAAAAGTAAAGTCACCAACAAAAAGCACAAAAATGCAAAACAACGTGGCACTAGGTAGACCAAGTGCTTGTTTATAGGCAGGGGAGAGCAGAGACTTTGCAGCTCCCAGGGGAAAGGGGGGGGGCTCTCAGACTGCAGGTGGCCACCTGCTGCACTCAGGGACTGTGGCTTTGCAGGTGTCACACCTCAGGCTGGAAGATTTCCCTCCCCGGGGAGGTCAAGCTGGCAGTACCCGCCAGCTCCCATATGGAGAGTCAGGAGCTCCATAGGGCTGGGGCAGCGGCCACCCTCGCTGTGGCCTGAATCCGTCAGCATGCCAGTCCCTGCTGCGCACATGGGAGGCACATGGGCCTCTGCTGGGTGCTGGTGGCCAGCGGGCCCTGAATGTCCTTGGGATCTGTTGTCCAGAGCTATGAGCAGGCAGGCCTGTGCTTCCAGCTCCAAGGACAGACCTGGGCCCCAGGGAGGGAGCTTGCTTAGGCTACGGATTCCAGAAAGAACTTCCTAAAGCCAGGGGCCCAGTGTACTGGGCCATGGTTGCAGAGGCTTTTTTTTTTTTTTTTTTTTTTTTTTTTTTTTTGGTACTGGGGATTGAATCCAGGAGCATTCTACCACTGGGTTACATCCCCAAACTTTTTTTTTTTTTTTAAATATTGAGACAGGGTCTTGCAAAGTTGCCCAGACTGGCCTTGAACTTGGGCTCCTCCTACTTCTGCCTCCCAAGTAGCCAGGATTGTAGACATGTCACCATGCCCAATTTAAATTCCTGAGGCCAAACTGGTCCTCCTTTCAACCTTAGGGATAGGAAACAAGCTCGGGGTGGGGCTGGGAGGTGCCTGGAGTTGCAGATGGTCAGTCCCAGTAGAGCCACTAGAAAGAAATGGGATGGGGGCCTTGAATGTCTCAGAAAATCAGTGGTTAATGCAGGTGGACCCCAGAAGCTAAAAATCCACTGCCCATACCCACATCCTACCAAGACCTCTGACCCCTGACCATAGCCGCCCACTACCCACTACACACACACACTCACAGACGCAGGCACACATGCCCTGAGTCATGTCTGCTCAGCAGACCCCAGAGAGGCCTCCAATCTTCCCCTACGGACCCAAACTCACCCTGCCCTCTTCACCCTGCTCCGGCCCTGACCGTGGACCCTGGGGTGCAGCTCCAATGGGCCTCATCCACAGGACTGCAGTCCAGTCCCTGGGCCCAGCTGCCCCCAGGCAGGAGCTCAGGGGAGAAAGTCTGGGGCAGGAGGGTGCTGGGCCACCCCTTCCCCACCAGGGAAGGGGTCCTCACACCTGAGTGTGCTGCAGAAGCTCCTGGAAAGGCGGCCCAAGTACAACTCCCTGCCCATCCAGGTCACCTGTGGGTCCCTGGGTAGGGGCACCTAACACTGCTTTCCCAGGGGTGCAGTCCTCTGGCCTGGTGCTAAAGGCCACATTCCTTCTTCTGAAACAACAGACACACCCAGAGGCTACAGCCAGGCACCAGCACAGGAGATGAGTCAGCCACCCCCCCCCCAGGTGGTGTCACACCAGGAGGCTGCTGGGGTGCTGGAGACATAGGGAGGCTGGACCCCAGCTCAGGGGAGGGTGGGAAGGCACCTGTGCTCAGGATAAGGAGAGGAGCCCAGCCGTGGGAGAGGCTGCCAGCCTTCCAGGCAGAGGCACAGCCCTGTGCATTCCAAGAATGGCGGAGTCTCCGCACGGGAGTGGCCACCGTGTCCCAGGCTGGAGGGTGTCCAAGAGTCAGGCAGCCTTGGCTGGCTCCCCTGGGCACACCCGGCACTCAGGATCCCTCCTTGGGCTCTGGCGGCAAACAAAACTGCTCCTGCCCTGGGGCCCAGCCAAGGAGATTTCTGGGGCTGAGGCTGCTGGGGCTGGCAGGGGATGCTGCACAGGGAGTGGACACTCAGGCCAGCAGGGGCGGGGAGCGCACTGAACACCAAGAGGGCATGCCTGGCTGCAAGGCAGCCCACCGGACCCAGGTCTGAGGAGTGTGCGTCCCCAGCCCTTCACTCTGCCATGGGCCACGCCCAGCAAGGGAGTGGAGACGCTTCATCCATGTGTCCTCCCTACCCCCATACACCACTTTACAGCTGGGGAAACTGAGGCTCAGCAAGATCACAGGCCAGCCTGAGGTCACATTGAGCACAGTAGCAGGTCCTCAGCACAGGACAGGCCTGGGAGATGAGGCCTTCTCCATTCCCGGAGACCAGGAAGCCCCAATCTCCCCAGAGGGACCCTGAAGCCGGTCACTGGTGTTGCAGAGACAGAGGGAGAGGAGAGATGCGGATCCGCCCCCAGTGCCTCAGTGGGGAGCCCACCAGATGGCTGTCAGTGGGGGTGGACCTGGAGGATCCCGGAGGAGGTGGGTGGGAAGGGAAAAGGGGCTGCCAGTGACCTCTGAGGTGGGGGGGGACAGAGTCCAGCACTTTCCTAGATTCCGATCCCGCCCCGGTACGTCTCACCCTCCGTCTCATCTCTCCGTCCATTAGGAGCCCGAGGGCAGGGTTGGGAAGAGGCCGGCCTATGGGCGGGGGGCAGCCAGGATATTCATGCGCGTGGGAAGTCCCTAAAGGGGCGGCCGAAGGGGGCGGGGCCTCCCGGCGACCCCGCCCCCCAGCCCCGGCCGGGCCCGCCCCCCACGTGGCCGCCGGGGTGGGCGGTGCCTCCTCTTCCTCCCGCCCGCCCGCCCGCCCCGCCCCAGCGGCGCCGCCCCGCCCCAGCCCGCGCGAGCCGGGTCGGACCGCGCGGAGCGCCGCAGTGGGCCGGCTGCCTGCAGCTCCCGACCCGCCCCGGACGGAGCGCGGCCGCACCACCGCCCGGCTGCTGCCCCACCCGGTAAGTCTGCGGCTCTCCGGCACGCCAGGATCCTGGAGTAAACTGAGTCCGGGAGGAGGCGGGGGCGCGCTTGGGGCTGGGAAGGGGACTCCGGGCAGCCGTGTGTGTCCCCGGGTGGCAGCAAGCGGCCCGCGGCGGGTGGTGGGGGACCGGTTCCATTCGGGAAGGGGGACACCCCGGACTTTGCGGGGTCCGCGCCCCGCCCTGGACTGCAACCCGGCGCTGAGAAGCCGCCTGAGCGCGCACCGCTAGTGGGGAGATGGGCCCGGGTCCGCCTGGACTCGCCCGACCTGCCGGAGTTCCCCGCCTGGGGCTGTCACAGCCTGACCGTGAATCAGCCACAGTTGAGAAAATAAAACTTCAACTTCAGGTCCGCCGCGGTGGCACACCGAGGCGTGCGCCGGCTGCGGCCCCGCCCTGGCTGCTCGCTCTCTAGCTGCCCACGCGCGGTGGGCACACTCAGGGCCCCGGCACCCCCACTGGCAGGCTGTGGGGAAGTGAGCCCGTCACAGCTCTCGGGTTTTTGTTTTGCGGGGAGTGGGAGGCGGTCCTGGAGGGACCCCTGGCTTGATCATGACCTTGGGAGGGAAGCTAAGTGACCCGCTCTGCCTCCACCCAGCTCCCCATGCCTGGGGAGCCAGGCATGGGGGGTGGGGGTCTGTCCCTTTGGTCCTCCAGACACCCAGAGCTCCAGGCCCCACAGTGTTACACAGCACCTGGTGGACACAGCAGGCATCTGAGTGATTTGTGGCCCTGATCCTGCTGGGGCCAGAGGTCAGACACACCCACACTCCAGCTAGAGTTGGAAGTTCCTGTGCCACCACCCTACTCCTCTGTCTGGCAGGACACTTGCCTTCTCTGGGTCTCAGTTTCCCCATCTGCACTCGAAGGGTGGGGCCACTGGCTCAGGCATGGACATCCTTCCTGCTGCCCTACAGTGGGGAAGCTGGACCCAGAGCAAATGCCCCAGACCCCTTCAGGGTGCTGACCACAGGGGTCCTTTAGGAGTGGACACTGGCCCCTTGTAGGAAATATCAGCATTTGGTTCCAGGGCTAGGGTCTGAGGCCCCACCCCACAGAGCAAACCAACTTCCTGTTAAAAAGCCAGGTTGGCCCAGCAGGCCCCTCCTCAGGCCAGGTGAGAGCTAACCACTGCCCCGCCCTGCCCTCCCATCTCTTTCACAAGAGTTCTGAGTTCTAAGCCATCACAGACACTGCTGCAAGCAAAGAGGACATTGCTGGGAGGACTGAGTGGCTGGAGGAGCTGTCCTCCCCGGGTGCACCTGGGTAGACAAGCTACCGTTGAGGTTCTCTCCTCTAGGACCTGGCTTCCTGAGAGGCAAGGAGTTAACCTTCTGAGAGGCCCCCACTCTGTGGGGGAGCTGACGGCTGTCAGCTAATTGCACATACCCCATTCTGGGACCTGGAGGCTCCTACCTTAAATAGACTGCCTTTGCTTCTATCAAGGTGCAGTTTCCCGGGGTGGAAAAGTTTTTAGGTTCAAGAAGACTGTAGGAGGGGCAGAGATTGCTGGAGAACAGAGGGGGTGCCCCTGTGGGTGCAGGGCAGGACACAGCTGGCTGGCCCTGGGCAGGGTAGTGGGCACTCTCAGAAGTAGGCTCAAGCCCCAGGCTCCTTGAAGTGCCTGTCAAGGCCCCCCGTGGTAAGAGGGGCAGGGCCTGCCTCTGCTGGCTGGTCCCCTCCCCTACTTTGTTCTTACAGGTACACCGTGCATTGAGGAGGCATGCCCACTCTATTTCTTGTGTCCTGGGGACACCAGTCCAGGAGGTCTGGGAGGTAGCGGCCAGGCAGAGCCAGTCTCTGAAGGGCTGTCCCTTCAGAGATATCAAGGACAAAGAGGTGTGTAAGGGGTTTGAGCTCCCTGACTGGACATGAAAGAGCAGGCTCAAGCATGTGACCTCCTGCTAGTAAGGAGTATCCTGCCCCAGACACTGGGCAGCCTGGGTCGTGAGGTCTGTTCACAGCTGCCCCGTCTGCCCAGCACCCAGCATGTGCAACCTCTCTGGTGCCTGCCGGCTACGTGTGAGCCAGGCAGGGAGAGCGGGGCGACCGTCCTGTCCTCCAGGGGCTCTCACAAGGCCTCCCTTCCAGCCTCTTTCCAAGGTGTGCCGCTCATGGTCTCCTTTCAGCCAGGGGCTTGTCAGCCCCCGAGAGCTGTCCCAGAGCCCGCCTGGCCTCTCACCACCATGCCCCTGAGCAGGGTCTGTGTGCTGAGAGTGACCACCACACCATCTGGCCTCACTCCCACCCAGCGAGGTGTGAGCACTGAAAGTGCTGCCCATTTCACAGATGAGGAAACCGAGGCACTGAGCAGCGGCGTCATAGACTCAGTCCTCCATTCCGGCAGGAGGTACTCACGTGGCCCTGTGCCCTCTCACCCCTCAGGGGCAGTCCCCAGCACTATGCCACGCACTACAGGCCCTTACCTGGATCAGGTGAGAACCAGCAGCCGTGGAGCCCTCCCTCATCATACTATGGTCTCCACAGGCGGGACAGGCACAGGGCCAGGTACTGCAGCTCTGGAAATAGGAGGGCTTTGTGCTGGTCAGGTGGGCCCCTGGGCCTCCAGGTAGGGCGGGAGCAGGGACAGGCTCCCCTCTGCACACCTCGCACCCCCATGTGATTCTGAAGCAGTCCAGGCAGACAGCTGCCCGAGGGCCTCCTGCCCGGACCCCGGGACCACTGGTGTGTCAGGCATTGAGGTCCTGCTGACAGGTTAGGGGTGGGGTCACGGCCTGGATGGGAGGACTGAGGTCAAAGCCCCCTTGCTGCATTATCTGGGGATAGACTGCCAAGGCCTCTTTCCTGTTCCGCCTGCCCCCCCATCCCTGAGGCTTTTCCCAGCCCTGCTGCAGGAAGCAGAGGGGGCAGGACGGGGCCTAGAGAGCCCAGAGAGGAGGGCCAGGCAGGGCCCTGCCAGCCTCCATGCCCTCGGCTTGCCCCCATACTGTGCCGGCACCCAGGAGGAGAAGGTCAGCATGGCTGGGCGTGGAGGGAGCCTCTGCAGGGGAGAGGGGCTTGGGGAGGATGCCCTGGGCAGCAGCCTCTCCACTGCCCCTTCCCTGAGCTGGACCTAGTCTGAGTCCCCAGGGTCTAAAGTGGGTGGACTGAGAGCCCTTCCCCTGGGGGTCCCTCCTGGAGGTGGAGGCCTCCCCAGGCAGGTGTGTGGGCTGGCTGGGGCCCACAAGGGCAGCCCTCGATGGACTGAGGCTGCCCGGAAACCCACCTGGGGAGGCAGAGGCAGGATCTGCTTTCCATCTTGCAGGTGGTGCCACTGAGACCTGACGTCCAAGCCTGGCCTCAAGACTGCACAGGCGCAGTGGGTCAGGAGCAGGGGCAGGTGATCCCACTAAACACCCACCCCTGGGTCCTCTGAGGCTCCACCTAGCCCCTTGCCACACCCCAACACAGAGAGCCCCCTCATGTAGCCGGTCGGCCAGGGGTTTTCTCTGTGCTGAGCATGATCTTGGTCCTTGCCCCGATGGTGGACATGGCCTGGGAGCCAGCTGTGTGAGAAGGACCGGCCTCTGCATGGCCTCAGTCTCCCCATCTGGGCCAGGCCTTACAGGCCTTGGGATGTGGCCTCCATGTGCAGCCTGCCTCCCCCACCTTCCATGTGCCCATGTCCTTGTTCTGCTCCAAGCCTGGCACTGCCGCCCGCACCCAGCAGCCGGGAGGCAGACGTCTCTTCACCCGGCCCAGGCTGGGAGGAGGGCGCCGCCTGTACCCCCACCTGTCTGCCTCCCTGCGTGCACAGCCATGTGTGGCCTCAGAACTGGAGCCCCTTGGGAACACCATGCTCAGGCTGTGGAGGTGGGGGCAGAGGGGGGAAGCTGCCTGCCCTGGGCTGTAGAGCAGAGGGCGGGACCCGGGGGGTCATTTCTGGGGGAGGGGACTTGCTGGCCAGGCAAGCCTGGTGGCAGCGCATGCTGTGCTGGGTCAGCCACACCAGGGTCAGAGCTGCGAGGTCCCTGAAGAGCATCCTGGCCATTTTACAGATGAGTTCAGAAAGGGCTAGCTTTCATGGGGGCCCTGGCACTGCGGCTTCCCAGCCAGGAATGCCAAGCGGCACCCACGCCGAGGATCTCGCTCTCCCGGTCGGGCCTGACAGGCTCCCTGGTGCTGGCTGCCTGGGGCCAGGTGGCTGAGGAACGTTGAGTGGGGGCCTGGGAGCCTCACGCACCATCCCAGCTCGACCCTGGCTGCCAAGCCAGTGGCAGGTGGGTGGATGGGCAGTCAGGGCCCGACCCTTTGTAGTTATGGGGCCGGGTGTTCAGGAGCATCGTGTTGTCTGTTGACAGGCTGCGGGGCTGGCTCATTCCCAGCTGAAGACAGGAACAGGAGATCTGGTGGGGTGTCCAGGAGGCCCACAGATCAGTAGCAGGGCCCCCTCTGACCCAGAATCGCGGCTGTGCTGTGCCCAGCCTTGGCAGCCGCCCTGACCGTGCTGGGGTGCGCAGGCTCCAGCCCTCTCCCACTCTCAATCTGTCTTTGTTCTCCCTGCTCCCGGGAAGGCAGCCTGGATGGAGCTGGGACTTGGGCGGGGGTGGGGACGAGGGGCCTGGCTTGAGGGCAGCCAGAGGACAGCCTTCCTGTCCTAGGCATGGGCAGGCTGGGGGCCGGACACTCTGAGGCCAGATAAGGGAATCCCCAAGCCAACCCCTTCCCTCCAGGGTTGGGAGAGGCCTTTCCAGAGGCCACAGGGGACTAGGAGGGAGAGGGGGCCTCTTAGAGGAGGCGTCTCCAGCGTACCCGGTCTTGGGAGAGGACCTGGGTGGAGACATTCTGGGGTGAGCCTGAGGTCTTCATGGCCACCCTCACTCAGGGCAGCCCCCACAGATGGAAGGAAGCTGTGACTAGGCACGGGCCCGCGGCACATCAGCCCAGGTTCGTACCCCAGCCCTGCCACCTACAGGGCCTGGTGAGTCCCTTGCCTCCCAGATCTGCACACCTCGGCCTCCACCCTAGTTGACGGGGCTCCACCACTGGAGGTGTGCAGAGGCCATGGTGCTCAGAAAGTGCCTGACAGGCAGCCCGTCTGTCATCATCCTCCATGCCTCTCCCAAGTCCCAGACCCCACACCAGAACCCCAAGAGTGTCAGAGGGGGAGGCCCTCGGAGCACCAGGCGGCCCCGCTCTTTGTGTGGCCGGGGAGGCTGAGGCCGAGAGGGCCCCTCTGGTGGCGGTGCAGGTTGGGGCCACCCCGGCCCCTGGGTTATTTCTGAGCAGGTGGAAGTGAAAAGCCCAGCTTCCTGGCGGGCGGCCACCGCCCTTCCCGTCCTCCCCTTGCCTGCTGAGCCGGGCTCCACGGCCACCCCGGCCCGCTAATAGAATTCCAGATGCAGGGTGCAGGTGCAGGCCCAGGCCCTCCTCGCAGGAGCACCAGATGCAGGGTGCGGGTGCAGGCCCAGGCCCTCCTCCCAGGAGCACCAGATGCAGGGTGCGGGTGCAGGCCCAGGCCCTCCTCGCAGGAGCACCAGATGCAGGGTGCGGGTGCAGGCCCAGGCCCTCCTCCCAGGAGCACCAGATGCAGGGTG
>PVJS01031746.1:0-16632 GCA_004027185.1 Glis glis | reverse complement strand
GATCTATATGTGCAAATTCATTCAGTTGTTTTTTTTTTTTTTTGAGGTACCGGGGATTGAACCCAGGGGCATTCTACCTCCAGGCTACACCCCCAGCCCTATTTTTTATTCTTTATTTTGAAACAGGGTCTCACTAAGTTGCAGAGGGCCTCACTAAGTAGCCGAGGCTGGCCGCGAACCCGGATCCTCCGGTCTCAACCCGGATCCTCCGGTCTCAACCCGGATCCCCTGGTCTCAGCCTCCCAAGTACTGGGATTACAAGTGTGCGCCACCACGCCCAGCCTCATTCAGTTTTCACAGTGACCCTAAGTGGGGATACTTCTTGTCCTCACTGCCACTTTTCTTTTTTTTTTTTTTTCAGTGCTGGGGATGGAATCCAGGACTTCACACTTCACACATGCCCTGCAAGCGCTAACCACTGGGCAGCACGCCAGCCCTCCCTCCCTTGGTTTTTACTGCTACGTGTACATTGCACAGAGCTTGAGGCATATCCACTTTACTTCATTACACAGAGACGGAGATTGAGGGAGAGAATAAGACTTCTACAGTCTTCCCTAAGGGCAGTTTCCTCTCCTGGAAAGACAGGCTCACGTTTGTGTTACTGTTATGAACAAAACCCTTGTTAAATGTGGGAGGAACTATGATACTTATCCCTGGGAAACAAGTGAGGGAGCCAGCGGGTGCTGTGGCACAGCCTGTGATCCCAGCAACTTGGGAGGCTGAGGCAGGAGGATCACAAGTTTGAGGCCAGACTGGGCAACTTAGCAAAACCCTGTCATATATATACGTACATATATGACACACATACATACACATATATGGCATAGATATATATGCCAAGCATGGTGACTCATGCCTATTATCCCAGTACTTGGGAGGCTGAGACAGGAGAATCACAGGTTGGAGGCCAGCCTCAGTAACTTAGTGAGGCCCTCAACAACTTAGTGACCACTTGTTTCAAAGTTAAAAAAATAAAATAGGGCTGGGAGTATAGCTTGGAAGTAGAATGCCCCTGGGTTCAATTCTGGTACAAAAATATATATTTATTATATATGGGCTTGGGAGTATAGCTCAGTGGTTAGCGCTTGCTTAGCATGCATGAGGCCCTGGGATCCATTCCCAGCACTGCCAAAAAAAAAAAAAGGGGGGAAATCAAATCAAGCCAGGCATGGTGGCACATGCTTGTAATCCCAGTACTTAGGAGGCTGAGACAGGAAGATTGGAGGTTTGCAGCCAGCCTCAGCAACTTGGTGACACCCTGTTTCAAAAAAAAAAAAAAGAATAAAATTGGGCTGCGGGTGTATCTCAGAAGTAGAATGCCCCAGGTTAAATCCCCCATAACACACACACACACACACACACACACACACACACACACACACACATCAAATTAGAGCCAGGTATGGTGGCTCACGCCTGTAATCCCAGTACTTGGCAGACTCGAAACCAGCCTTAGCAACTTTGCAAGGCTCTCGTCAATCTAGCAAAACCCTGTTTCAAACTAAAAATAAGTTAGGGCTGGGGGTATAGCTTGGATGTAGAATGCCCCTGCTTCAATTCCCAGCAACACACACACACACACACACACACACACAAAATCAGGAAGAAAATGGCTGTGTAAAGTAATCCTCAGAATTCAGGACCCACCGAATGCCCACTTGTTACCTTCCATCGTTCCATTCTGAAGGCTCACCTTGAGAAATAAAAATTTAGAGTAGAATAAATGTTGAACCCTGGACAAAACAAAATAGAAGAAGAAACTGAGTCACAGAGAGGTTAAGCGGCTTGCCTCAGGTCACACAGCAGAGCTGAGATGTGAATATCAAGCCCCAGATGCCAGAGATGGAGACCTTTTTGCTAGGCCCCGCTGCATGAACTCTTGACTTCTAAGGCTTGGCTGAGAACAGAATGGGAAAACCTGCAAATGCCTTGTGGAGAGATTTCAGGCACTTGGCACTTGCTCAATAAATTTGTAGCCACCATATTTATTGTTGTCATTGTCATTGTCTTTTTCTTCTTCTTCTTCTTTTTTTTTGGTACTAGGGATTGAACCCAGGGGAATTTCCCCTCTGAACTGCCCCTCCAGCCCTTTTTTAAAATTTATTTAAGAGTCAGCATGCATGATAGTGCATGCCTGTAATCCCAGTACTTGGGAGGCTGAGATAGGAGGATCATAGGTTCAAAGCCAGCTCTCAGCAACCTAGTGAGACCGTTTCCAAATAAGAAATAAAATCAGGCTGGGGGTGTAGCTTGGGGGTAGAATGTCTCTGGATTCAATCCCCAGTAGCAAAAAAAATTACAAAAATTATTTTTGGTATTCAAGATTGCATCCAGAAGCATTCTACCTCTGAGCTACACCCCAGCCCTACTTTATTTTTTATTTTGAAACAAGGTCTCACTAAGTTGCTGAGGGACCTTGTTAAATTGCTGAGGCTGGTCTCAAACCTGCAATCCTCCTGTCTCAGTCTCCTAAGTACTGGGATTACAGGCATGCACTACCATGTCTGGCTTTTATTCTGAAACAGGGTCTCACTAAATTGCTGAGGGTCTCGCCAAGTTGCTGAAGCTGACCTGGAGCCTGAGATCCTCTTGTCTCAGCCTCCCAAGTACTGGGACTACAGGAACGTGCCCCTGTGCCCAGCTACTGTTGTCTTCTTACAAAGAGAGCCTGAAATGGTATGGCGATGGTAGGAGGACAGGATGGGGCCTGAGGAAGCTCACACAGCAAGTCCTAGCGAGTTTTGGGACTCTGCTGCAACCCCCACCCTCACCCCGGTGGCTGGTCCTTCTCAGGGAGCAGCTCAGTGTGTCTGTCCGAGGCAGGGTAAGTCTGGCCTCCTCTGCTCAGGACTTGGGGTGGCCAAGCGCCCCTCCCTTCTGCTCTAATGAATTCCCCAGACCTGGGCCTGCGGCTGGGCCCGCCCAGAGCAGGGCGGCTGCTTCCCGACACAGACATACTTTCCCTGGATGCAGGAGGGGGTTGCTGGGCCGGAGGCAGGGAGCCGGGGGCGCCCGCATGTCTCCTGGCCCAGAGCGCAGCTGCCAGGAAGGGCCCCTGGGGCCCCATCAACAGGCACTGGCCCCGCTGCCCAGCCTGGCCCGGCTCCCGGAACCACTGGGTCTGGCGTGGCGCAAAGGGGGAATGGCCGGCGCCGGCCAGGAGCTCAGTCCAGGAGGTCTGGGGCCACAGAGGCTTCACAGCTAATGAGGGGTCCGGCAGGTATTTTTAGTCTGGATTCTGTGACTTAGTGGCAGAGAGGGTGTTTGTGTGCATGAAGGGCTCGAGGTGTCACCTTTTCTAGTTCAAATCCTGGCTGTGTGACCTCAGGCCGTCTCCTCCCCCTCTAAGTAAAACATGAATAAAAATTATCTGAAATGTGCTGCAATGTATGAATTCCATATTATATAACCAGACTGATGCTGGAGTCGGGCCCTCGGCTAAGGAATTTCCACAGAGCTCATCGATCCCTCAAGATTCACTTGTCCCAGCCGGTACTTGGGAGGCTGAGACAGAAGGATTACAGTTTGAAGGTTAGCCTCTGCAACTTAGCGAGAACCTCAACAATTTAGCAAGACTCTGTTTCAAAATTTAAAAAGTAGCCAGGCACGGTGGCACATGCCTGTGATCCTAATACTTGGGAGGGTGAGATAGGAGGATTGTAGGTTTGAGGACAGCCTCAGCAGCCTAGCAAGACCCTGTTTCAAGACAAAAAATGAAAAAAGGGCTGGGGGTGTAGCTCAGAGGCAGAATGCCCCTGGGTTCAATCCTCAGTAACACACACACACACATACACACACACGCACACACACACACAGACTGGGGGTGTAGCTCAGAGGCAGAATGCCCCGGGTTCAAGCCTCAGTACTGCAAAAAAAAAAAAAAAAAGAAAAAAAATTAAAAGAGCTGGGAGTATGACTTTGAGGTAGAATGCCTCTGGGTTCAATCTCCCTTAAAATTGTCTTGTCCCCCTTTTACAGGTGAGGAAAGGAAACTGAGGCCCAGAGAGGTCCAGCAACTTGCCTTGGTCACACAGGAAAGCCATGCTCCAACAACATTTGGACCAAGGCCACCCAGGCCTCCAAGTCAACCTTCACTACTGTATCAAGTACAGTGGGGTCAGGGGCTACTACTATTGTTATTATTACTATTTGTGGTACTGGGAATTGAACCCAGGGGTATTCTACCTGAGCTGCGCCCCCAGTCCTTTTTATTTTTATTTTTATTCATTTATTTATTTATTGGTACTGGGAATGAAACTCAGGGGCATTCTACCTCCGAGTTACACCCCCAGCCCTATTTTTTTATTCTTTATTTTGAAACAAGGTCTCACTAAATTGTGGATGGCCTCACTAAGTTGCTGAGGCTGACTTCGAACCTGTGATCTTCCTGTCTCAGCCTCCCAAGTACTAGGATTACAAGTGTGTGCCACCACACCTGGCTTTTATTTATTTATTTTTTTTATTTTTATTTTTTTGCGGTACTGGGGATTGAACCCAGGGGCATTCTACCTCCGTGCTACACCCCCGGCCCTATTTTTTTATACTTTATTTTGAAACTGAGTCTCACGAAGTTGCGGAGGGCCTCACTAGATAGATAGATAGAGAGAGAGAGAGAAGGAGAGAGAGAGAGAGAGAGAGAGAGAGCTGAGGCTGGCCACAAACCCGGATCCTCCAGTCTCCGCCTCCCAAAGTACTGGGATTACAAGCGTGCGCCACCACGCCCGGCTATTTTTTTATTTTGAAACAGGGTCTTGCTAGGTTGCTGAGGCTACTCCTGAACCTGAAATCCTCCTATCTCAGCCTCCCATGTACTGGGATTACAGGTATGCCCCACCAGGCCCAGCTAGGGGTTACTATTATTAACAGTAATGATGTGACATTAATTGTGAGGAATAGTAACAATGTCACAGTGATTGCAGGGTTGCTGTCCCAGCTCAACAAACCTTCTAGTCTGTCCTCTGCACCAGCCCCAACTCCTTGGGACCCCCCATTTTGGGAGGGACATTCCCAGCTGTCTGGGTCAGGGCTGGGTGGGAGCTATATGCCTGGAATCTGGGGGCTTCCTGGAGGAGGGGGTGTCATAGCTGGACTTTGCAGGGTAGAGGAGGTGGTTTGAGATGGTGGAAAGAGGAGGTACAAAGGCCCTTAGAGACAGGGACAGTGAGTTTCTCTGTAATGTGAGGCCAGCGCTTCCTACATAGGAAGAAAGGCCCAGTGTCTAGAAGGGGGATTTCAGGGCTGGTGGGATCTGGGAGGCAGGAGCATGACACTAGGTTGTCCTCTGGGTCTCTGTTGTCTGATGAAATTTGCAAATGGGGACATCCTCAAGACCTCTGCTTTGCGGTTCATTCTACTCCTCCTCTGCATCTCTGCGTGGTCCAGCCAGGGCTGAGGCCACGTGTGTCCAAGCCCCAGCCCCGTGCCTGGCCTAGGGCAGGAGCCTGGCTTCCATGTGCGCTTGTCCCAGCTACATGAGGCACACGCAAGCCCACTGGTCCTGCCGGAGTCGTGGTTTTCCTGAGAATTCCAGTGCCGGCCCAGAGCGGCCCCCAGGTGTGAGGAACGCCAAGGAAAACAGGAGGTGAGCTCATGGCCCCAATGCAGAGAGCAGCAGGCAGGGCGGGTGCAGTGGGGCAGGGACTCACTGAACATGCCTGGGCTGGGTTGGCTGCTCCCCTCTGCCCTCCCCCTCCAGGGCTGCCTTTCCTCGTCCACCTTCTGTGGCTCCCTATTGCCCTTGGAAGACAACTAAGCCCGACACCACTGCCAATGCCCTTCCACAGCCTTATTTATCTCCTGCTTCTCCCTGAGCCCCCAGATCTGGACACCCTGCCTGGCAGCCCAGGCTCGTTCCTACCTCAGAGTTTCTGCCTGTGCCATTCCCTCTACTGGATCGCCTTTCCACCATCTCTTTACCTGGCTGGGTTCTTGGGTTCCCTGTTGTAGGCTAGAGGCTGTGAGTTCAGGAAGGCGCAAATGGAACTGGAGCCCACAGTGTTTTGTAGCTCAAGAGTGTAGCTGGAGCCAGGCATGGTGGTTCATACCTGCAATCTCAGTACTTGGGAGGCTGAGACAGGAGGATCACAGCTTCAAGACCAGCCTCAGCAACTTAGCGAGACCCTGTTTCAAAATAAAAAATAAAATAGGGCTGGGTGTGTAGCTCAGAGATGAATGCCCCTGTCTTCAATCTCTGGTACCACAAAAAGAAAGAGCCTGGCATGGTGGTGCACGCTTGTAATCCCAGTACTTGGGAGGCTGAGACAGGAGGATCTCAGGTTCGCAGCCAGCCTCAGCTACTTAGCGAGGCCCTCCCATCTAGTGTGAGCCTGTTTCAAAATAAAGAATTAAAAAATAGGTCTGGGGATGTAGCTTGGAAGGAAGGAAGGAAAGAAAGAGAGAGAAAGAAAGAAAGAAAGAAAGAAAGAAAGAAAGAAAGAAAGAAAGAAAAGGTCTGGGGGTGTGGCTCAGAGATAGAATGCCCCTGGGTTTAATCCCCAGTACCAAAAAAAAAAAAAAAAAAAAAAAAGTATAGCTAGGAGGCTAAGACAGGAGTGTCACGGGTTAGAGGACAGCTTCAGCAACGTAGTGAGACTCTCAGCAACCTAGTGAGACCCTGTTCCAAAACGAGAATCAAAAAGGGCTGGGGTGTAGCTTGGAGGTAGAAAGCCCCTGGGTTCAATCTCCACTACCAAAAAAATAAAAAGTAGCTGGACCCTGAGGAGAGATGTTCCCTGACTAGCAGTCATTTTTATTTTCATGACAGGCTGTTCCCACAGTGGCTGGAGAGCCATTGGTGTGGCATGGGGGAGCTTACACATACAGAGGTGTCACACGCCCCCAAGGACTCCTCAGGCAGGAGCCCTGACCTGCCAGCCTCTGGAGGGGTTCATGCCCTGGCCGAGGATGGACAGGTGCACACCTCATCACACAGAATGGGAAACTGAGGGTCCCCGGGGCACTGCGGCTGTCCCCATCATTAGAGAAGAGCAAGAGGGAGGGGAACAGCTGTGGTGGGGTGGGGGAGCCCCTACACCCCTCCAGGGTAGGGGCCAGGAGCAAAGCCCCTTTAGCCTGGCAGGGAAACAGGACCCCATTCTCTCCTGTTCCTCCACCATTTCCCAGCAATAATTATTAACAATGATGCTTACTACCTCCTTTTTGCAGGGAAGGAAACCAAGGCAGAGACCTGTGCCTGGGTGTTTTGCTGGCGATGGAACCCAAGGCCTCTCTCATGCTAGGCAAGTGCTAACCCCTGAACCCATTTGCCAGGTTTTGTAGCAAGTGAGGAGAGTGTGGGGGTGCCAGTCAGCCTGACCCAAAGTGGGTAGGTCCTAACCTTTTTTTGTGTGCTACCGGGGATTGAACCCAGGGGCATTCTACCTCTGGGCTACACCCCCAGCCCTATTTTTATTCTTTATTTTGAAACAGGGTCTCAGTAGGTTGCGGAGGGCCTCACTAGGTAGCTGAGGCTGGCCGAAAACCAGGATCCTCCGGTCTCAGCCTCCCAAGTACTGGGATTACAAGCGTGTGCCACCACGCCCGGCTGGGTCCTAACCTTTTAAACACTCTTGACTCAGTTTCCCCAAGAATGAGCTGAGGAGACAACCATAAAGACCAGCTGTTCAGCTGGGCATGGTGGCACACGCTTGTAATCTCAGTACTTGGGAGGCTGAGACAGGAGGATCGCAGGTTCAAAGCCAGTCTCAGCAACTTAGTGAGGCTCTCAGCAATTTAGTGAAAGCCTGTTTCCAAATAAAAATAAAATAGGTCTGGGGGTGTAGCCCGGGGTAGGGGGTAGAATGCCCTTGGGTTCCATTCCAAGCACCACACACACACAAAAAGACCAGCTGTTCCCCAGGCTGGCACACAGCAGGCACTCAATAAAATAGCACATGGGACCAGGGATGGTGGCGCACGCTTGTAATCCCAGTACTTGGGAGGCTGAGACTGGAGGATCTGGGTTCGTGTCCAGCCTCAGCTACTTAGTGAGGCCCTCTGCAACTTTGTGAGACCCGGTTTCTTTTTTTTTTTTTTAACGTGCTTTTATTGTGCATTAGAGTCTTTCATCACAATGAATATCTATTTGATGTTAATATACATGCACACAGCTCTTAGTGTCCCCCCCACCTCCCCCCACCAGTATGAAGTACCGAGAATGATGTTGGTATATTTTCACATGTACATATTGTTTATGATAGTAATTCCACTGATTCACTTCTTATGAGACCCGGTTTCAATTAAAGTATAAAAAAAATAGGGCCGGGCGTGGTGGCGCATGCTTGTAATCCCAGTACTTGGGGAGGCGGTGACCAGAGGATCCGGGTTCGCGGCCAGTCTCAGCTAATTAGTGAGGCCCTCCGCAACTTCATGAGACCCGGTTTCAAAACAAAGTATAAAAGATAGGGCCGGGGGTGTAGCTCGGAGGTAGAATGCCCCTGGGTTCAATCCCCGGTACCGCAAAAAAAAAAAAAAAAAGCACATGGGAATGGGGGGGGTTCTGTCTGACTCCCTGCCCCGGTGGTCACTCAAGACTCTGTTTCTCCGGTGGGTCCTGATTCAGACGCCAGCGACTCCGCAGGGCAGTCCGGGCGCGGCCTTGAACGCTGAGCCCAGCGCCGGCTGTTTACCTTGTGGCTGGAGCTGGGCAGGGCCGCGGTGGGCCGTCCTGTCCCCGGGGCGGCCGCACCGCGGGGATAAATAGGCCCCGCGGGCCTCGTGGGCAGCAGAAAGTGAGCAGTGTCCAGGGTCCCGCCAGCAGCCATGGCCCCGGCTGCCGCCTGCGTTCTCCTGCTCGCCCTGACCATTCTGGGCGCGTCTGGTCAGGGCCAGATTCCGCTAGGTAAGTCGTGCTGGCCCCCGCGCCGGGCGCCCCAATAGACGGGGGGCCCTTGAGAGCCTCGGGGTTCCGGGACTGTTCGCTGGGGCGGAGAAAGCAGGCTGCAGGGACTGAGGGTTCAGAACCTGGGTGGGCGCCTGGGGGTTCCCGCGGCGGTGTAGTGAGGAGTGGGGCGGTGGGGTCCCCCATCCAGACGCCCCACCAGCGCCCCCTGTCGCCCCAGGCGGAGACCTGGCCCCGCAGATACTTCGGGAGCTACAGGAGACAAATGCGGCGCTGCAGGACGTGCGTGAGCTGCTGAGACAGCAGGTGCGGGCAGGGGACCCTGAGCAGCAAGCAGGGCGGGAAGGGCAGCCTGGCCAGGGGCTGGGAGGGGGGTGGTGGTGGAGAGGAGGCGGGGCAGGGCTGTGGAAAATGAGAAGAGAAAGGGGGTTTTGGATATTTTGAGGGACGGGGAGGGAGGGCAGAGTGTCTGAGGGTCAGGAGTACAGAAGAGAGGAGCTAAAGGGAGCAGGAGGGTCTGTGGCTAAGGAGTCCTGTAGAAGGAGAGGGGACCCCGGGGAGGAGAGGGATAGGGCGGGGAGGGCGGCCTGGTGGCGGGAGAGAGGGGTGGGGTAGAGGTTGTGGAAATGAGGAGGGGAAGGGGGTCCTAGGGCTCTGAGGGGTGAGGACGGAGTCCCGGGGAAGACTAAAGAAGCTACAGAGGGCAGGGGAATGGGGCTGGGATTCTCAGGAGAGAGAGGCTAAAGGGAGCAGGAGGGTCTGTAACCAAGGAGTCCAGGGGAGAGAGAGGGGACCCCGGGGAGGAGAGGGCTGGGGCCCTGCTGACATGCCTCCCCCTTACCCCCACAGGTCAAGGAGATCACATTCCTGAAAAACACGGTTATGGAGTGCGACGCGTGTGGTGAGCGGGCAGGGGCGACAGGGGCGATGCGGGCGGGAGAGAGGGCCGAGATGGGGAGACCGAGAGAGGGAGAGGGGGGAGGAAAAGAGTCGGAGGTTGCGGAAACGATGGAAGACTGGACGAGAAATGGAGACAGGCGAACAGGGAGAGGAGACAGAGACAAAAAGAGACAGCGGCCGCGCGAGAGATGAGGGGAGGCAGAGACGCGCGGAGGGGACAGTTAGAAAAGAGCGTGGTGCAGAGACTCCGAGACGTACCAGAGACACGGAGCGGCCAGCTCATAGCCCAGGACGGGATCCCAGGACTCCCGAGGGCGTAACCCTCTTCTGTTCCGCCCCTGGACGTGGCCCTGACCAGCCCCGCCCCGTCCCCTGCAGGGATGCAGCCGGTGCACACCCCAGGTCTGAGCGTGCGGCCCCTACCCTACTGCGCGCCCGGCTCCTGCTTCCCTGGCGTGGCCTGCACCCAGACCGCCAGCGGCGCGCGCTGCGGCCCCTGCCCCGCGGGCTTCACCGGCAACGGCTCGCACTGCACCGACGTTAATGAGGTCTGCGGGCTCCCCACCCTCCACCGCCCCGACGATCCCGCCAGCTCCCCCTCAACAGCCTCCCACCACCCCGACGACCCCCTCCTCGACTGAGGGCGCTCTACCTGACGAACCCCTCACAGCCCGGGGCGCAAGCCCAGACGACCTTCCTCACACCCCGCGACCCTCACCCGGAAACCAGACGCCTGCCCCGACCACCTCCTCTATCACTAGTGACACCCACTCCGACGACCCCCTCCCCGCCCCGGTTGGTCCGCCCCAAAGTTTCTCCTCATTGCCTGCGATCGCCCACTCCAGCCACCCTTCTACCGAAGAGGGGAGCCTGCCGGGACAACCCCACCGTCGCCCGGCACGCACACCCCGGAGGCCACTCCCTCCCTCCGCGGGGGATGCCCGACCCCCAGACTCCTTACCCCGCCCATGAGAGAAGAGCCCCCCTCCAGGCCGCCCCTCTCTCAGCCTGGTCGCGCCCCCCCATCAAGGCAAAGTCGCGAGCATCCCCTGGGACGACTGCCTTGGTCTCTTGTGGCTCCCCGCTTCGAGGGTCGGCTGATGGCTCTTAAACCCTCCAAATACCGGAGCCCTTGCGGCGCGGCTCTCGGGGTCCAGCTCCACGTCCCCTGACCCTCCGCGGCCCCTTCTCCCCAGTGCAACGCCCACCCCTGCTTTCCTCGCGTCCGCTGCGTCAACACCAGCCCAGGGTTCCGCTGCGAGGCGTGTCCGCCGGGGTACAGCGGCCCCGCCCACGAAGGCGTGGGGCTGGCCTTCGCTAAGGCAAACAAGCAGGTGAGAGGCATACGGGTCCCGCTTTTGCAGCAGAAGGGAAATGAAGGGCATTTTGTTGAGTAAACTCCAGCTTTGGTCGCTCCAGCCAGAAGGGGTGGGGAAAGGAAGGGTCCTGTGCGTCAGGGTTGGGCGACCGGACGCAGGGAGCCTGAGAGGCGGGTGGAGGAGGAGGCGAGGGCTGGTGGAGGTGAGGGTCTGTGTGGGGTGGTGACCTCTGCGTTCCCCTCCCCTAGGTTTGCACAGACATTAACGAGTGCGAGACGGGGCAGCATAATTGCGTCCCCAACTCCGTGTGCATCAACACCCGGGTAAGGCCGGCGCGCCGGGGGGCGGAGGGTGGCGGAGAGGGAAGCCTGGGGTCTGGCAGCCCCCCGCTGACCGCCCCGGGCCTGTGCACAGGGCTCCTTCCAGTGCGGCCCGTGCCAGCCAGGCTTCGTGGGTGACCAGGCTTCTGGCTGCCAACGGCTCGGGCAGCGCTTTTGTCCCGACGGGTCTCCTAACCCGTGCCACGAAAAGGCCAATTGCGTCCTGGAGCGCGACGGTTCGCGCTCCTGCGTGGTGAGTACCGGCGCACAGGGCGTGGAAGATGGGTGGCGGGAACGACCAGAGCGGGGCACCCACTGACTACCTCCTGCAGTGCGCAGTCGGTTGGGCGGGCAACGGGCTCCTCTGCGGCCGAGACACCGACCTGGACGGCTTCCCGGACGAGAAACTCCGCTGCTCCGAGCGCCAGTGCCGAAAGGTGGGTGGGATCGTCACAGGGGGGCTGGGCGGGGTGTGGGCGAGGCCGCATGACCGCGCCCCTCACGGCTCCTGTGACCGTCCCCAGGACAACTGCGTGACCGTGCCCAACTCAGGGCAGGAGGACGTGGACCGCGATGGCATCGGAGACGCCTGCGACCCTGATGCTGATGGGGACGGAGTCCCCAACGAGGAGGTGGGCGGGGCCTAGGCTGGGCGGGGTCTGGATGGGTGTGGCCTCAGAGATCCTCTCCTCTAAGGGGTTCCCTGAAGAAGAGGCGGGACCTCGGAGACAGCCAGTCTGGGAAATGATCTCTGCCCCTCCCAGCTTTTTGTGTGTGTGTGTGGTGCTGGTGATTGAACCAGGAGCATTCTACCTCTGAGCTACATCTGCAGCCCTATTTAATTTTTTATTTTGAAACAGGATCTCACTAAGTTGCAGAAGGCCTCGCTAAATTGCTGAGGGTGGCCTCAAACCTGCGATTCTCCTGTCTCAGCCTCCCCAGCATAGGGCCGGCTCCAGCCTGACTCTTTAACCAGCTCTGCCCCCCAGGACAACTGCCCGCTGGTGCGGAACCCAGACCAGCGCAACACGGACAGCGACAAGTGGGGCGACGCGTGCGACAACTGCCGTTCCCAGAAGAACGACGACCAGAAGGACACAGACCGGGACGGCCGGGGCGATGCCTGTGACGATGATATCGACGGAGATCGTGAGAGGCTGGGGAGGGGGCGCGGCTCCTGGGAGGGGCTTGGTGGGTCTTGGAAAGGGGATAGTCATTTGGGACCAGGGATCAGGCTCACGCAGGCAGAAAGATACATACTGGAGCCAGGGTGTGGTGGCGGACGCCTGTAATCCCAGTACTTGGGAGGCAGAGACAGGAGGATCACAGATTCCAGGACAGCCTCAGCAACTTAGGGAGACCCTCAACAACCTAATGAGACCCTCTTTCAAGACAAAAAATAAAAAGGACTGGGGTTGTAGCTCAGAGGTAAAATGCCCCTGGGTTCAATCCCCAGTACCCCCACCCACCCACACACACACGAAAGAAAAGAAAAAGAAAAAGAAAAAGAAAGATGCACGCCAGTCCCCAGGGGTGAATAGGGCATTTGGGTCAGATGCTGCAGGCCGGGGAGATACCATTTTTACAGATGGGGACTTAGTGGCATTCACAGGGTACCCAGTTTAGCTGGCCCTGGGAGGGAGAGCCACATTTTGTCCTTGGCCATCCATTAAGTCCCCAGGAAGCTGGAGCTCCATCCCAGGTTAGCCTCAGGCATCCTGACCCAGCCCCAATTTTGGGGTTCTGTCTTGTCCCCTGATTCCTGCAGGGATCCGCAACTCCGCAGACAACTGCCCCAGGGTGCCCAACTCAGACCAGAAAGACAGTGATGGTGATGGTGTAGGGGATGCCTGTGACAACTGTCCCCAGAAGGATAACCCAGACCAGGTGAGTCCCAGACCACAACCCCAGTTTAAAGTTTTTCACCTGCCACACAAATGGCCCTCAGGCCAGGCAGCCTGGCCTGGCAAGGCGTTCTTTGGGGCCATGAGGATCTTGGGTGGAGCTAGGGGTGACTGGGTGGCTTCTGAGTTTCTCTGTCCTAACCGTGGACCCTGGATCCTTACCTCCTCCACAGAGGGATGTGGACCACGACTTTGTGGGTGATGCTTGTGACAGCGACCAAGACCAGTAAGGAGGCCACCTGGGGTGGGCATCTGGGCAGCCCCTGACAGATCCATTTGAGCAACTTCTTGTCTCTTTGTCTTACCTACCCACCTAGGGATGGGGATGGGCACCAAGACTCTCGGGACAACTGCCCCACAGTGCCCAACAGTGCCCAGCAGGACTCAGACCACGACGGGCAGGGTGATGCCTGTGATGATGATGACGACAATGATGGAGTCCCTGATAGTCGGGACAACTGCCGCCTGGTCCCCAACCCAGGCCAGGAGGACACAGACAGTATGTTGGGGTGGGCCGGTGGTTCAAGTGGGTGGGCCATGTCTGGGGCAGGACTGGTGGTTGGGGTGAGTGGGGCTGTGTCTGGGATGGGCATGGCATGATCCTGTGGGTGGACCATGTCTGGGGTGAGTGTGGCATGTTCCAGGGCGGGGTCTGGAAGCTGAGCCCACGGGGGTCCTCCCTCCTCCAAGGAGACGGCGTGGGAGATGCATGCCAGGGGGACTTCGATGCTGACAAGGTGGTAGACAAGATCGATGTGTGTCCGGAGAACGCCGAGGTCACCCTCACTGACTTCCGGGCCTTCCAGACGGTTGTGCTAGATCCCGAGGGCGACGCGCAAATTGATCCCAACTGGGTGGTTCTCAACCAGGTGGGAGCAGGGCCAGGCGGTGGCTGGGCAAGGCCGGGTCCCCACAGCAGGGCCTAGGCGAGGTCGGGAAGCATGGTCCCCCATACCTCCACCCCCAGCTGAGGCCCTTCTCTCTTTGACCTAACCAGGGCATGGAGATCGTGCAGACGATGAACAGCGATCCCGGCTTGGCTGTGGGTGAGGCCAGGAGCCCCACTCTGTGCAGGGAGCTGGCGTGGGGCGGGGCCACCGGGCCAGGGGCAGGGCGAGGGTTGTGTGGTCAGGAGGGCTGGGTGATTCTGGGCTCTGGAGGGGCATGGCCAGTGGTGGCAGATTGGGGTTGTGGTTTGGGCTTAGAGAGTGAGTCTGGACTCTAGGTAGTGGGGTCAGAAGGGATCTGGGCTCAGGAGGTGTTAAAATCTGGGGGAGTGGTCTGGGCTTTGGGACAGGCGATCTGGGGCAGGGCCATGATTGGCCTGGGACACAAGATAGGGGCCAGGAGGTCTGGGCTGGGGCGGTGCTCCTGGGGCATGGCCAATTATGACTTGGGGGCGTGGTCTGGGCTCAGCAGGTGGTTGGGCTCTGGAGGGCTGGGCCAGGAGGGATCTGGGCTGGGTCTGGTTTGTTCCGGACTCTGGGGGTGGGGCCAGTGGTGGCTTGGGGGCATGGTCTGGCCTCATTGAGTGGGTTGGATTCTTGGGGGGAGGCAGGTTTCTGGGGCCTGGCTTGGACTGTAGTGGGGACAGGATCCCAGTGTTCTGAAGTCCCCTTGCACTTCGCCTCCACAGGCTACACAGCTTTTAATGGAGTGGACTTCGAGGGTACATTCCATGTGAACACAGCCACAGATGATGATTACGCAGGCTTCATCTTTGGCTACCAGGACAGCTCGAGTTTTTATGTGGTCATGTGGAAACAGATGGAGCAGACATACTGGCAGGCGAATCCCTTCCGCGCAGTGGCTGAACCTGGCATCCAGCTCAAGGTCCCTGTACACCTCCTGGGCCCCACAAGAGCCTTACAGCCCCATAGCCCCACAGTGTTCTATACACCTCACAGCTCTTCATTCACCTGGGTTGCCAAGACTCCAACTCTTTCTGGTTCCTCCCATGAGCCCTCAAACACTCCTAGGGTCCCCCAATCTCCCCTTGGACCCCTAAAATTTCCCTGAGGACAAAATTTCTCAGAGCTCTGTATTTCCCTGAGGCCCCAAATCCTCCTGCTGATTCCTTAGGTCTCAGTATGTAGCTGAAACCTTCCAGCAAATCCCCCATTTTTTTTTTTTTTGCAGTACTAGGGATTGAACCCAGGGGCTTTCTACCTCCGAGCTACACCCCTAGCCCTATTTTTTATTCTTTATTTGGAAACAGGGTCTCACTAAGTTGCAGAGGGACTCACTAAGTAGCTGAGGCTGGCCGTGAACCTGGATCCTCCGGTCTCAGCCTCCCAAGTACTGGGATTACAAGCCTGCGCCACCACACCTGGCTCCCCATATTCTCTAGATCCCACAGGCACCCCAAACCTACAGGTCACCAATTCCTCCTGCAGACCCCCTAAATCCTCCCAGACTCCTAACCTCTCCACTCCTCTTGAGTCCTCAGACCACTGCTAATGCCCAAGACCCATCCATGAACCCCATTTGGCCCCCAAGAAGGCTTCCTGTGGGTCTCCTGTCCCATGAGGGCCCCCACTGCTCTTCTATGACCCACAGCTCCCCATCTGTCCTGCCAGGCAGGGTTCTGGGAGGCTCTGAAACCCTGTACAGCCTCTGACTGCCTCTCCCTGGGCAATGACAGGCTGTGAAGTCCTCCACAGGCCCTGGGGAGCAGCTGCGGAATGCACTGTGGCACACAGGGGACACACAGTCACAGGTGCGGCTGCTGTGGAAGGATCCCCGCAATGTGGGCTGGAAGGACAAGACGTCTTACCGCTGGTTCCTGCAGCACCGGCCACAAGTGGGCTATATCAGGTGGGCCTGCCCCTGCCAATGAGATCCCCTCCTCTGCCCCAGCTCCAGGAGAATAGGGCTCTGGGGTCCTGGTCCCCTTAGATACAAAATATGAATGACCTGAGGCAGTTAGAATTAACCCATGTTAGCCGGGCATGGTGGCACATGCTTGTAATCCCAGTACTTGGGAGGCTGAGACAGGATTGCAGGTTCTCGTCCAGCCTCAGCTACTTAGTGAGGCCCTCCACAACTTAGTGAGACCCTGTTTCAAAATAAAGAATAAAAAAATAGGGGGCCGGGCGTGGTGGCGCACGCTTGTAATCCCAGTACTTTGGGAGGTGGAGACCGGAGGATCCAGGTTCGCGGCCAGCCTCAACCCTCTCTCTCTCTCTCTCTCTCTCTACTTAGTGAGGCCCTCCGCAACTTCGTGAGACCTGGTTTCAAAATAAAGTATAAAAAAATAGGGCTGGGGGTGTAGCGCGGAGGTAGAACGCCCCTGGGTTCAATCCCTGGTACTGCAAAAAAAAAAAAAAAAAAAAAAAAAAAAAAGGGGA
>PVJS01031745.1:0-23199 GCA_004027185.1 Glis glis | reverse complement strand
CTTGTAATCCCAGTACTTTGGGAGGTGGAGATCGGAGGATCCGGGTTCGAGGCCAGCCTCAGCTCTCTCTCTCTCTCTCTCTCTTTCCCTGTCTCTCTCTCTCTCTCTCTCTCTCTCTCTACCTAGTGAGGCCCTCCACAACTTTGTGAGACCCGGTTTCAAAATTAAGTATAAAAAAATAGGGCCAGGGGTGTAGCGCGGAGGTAGAACTCCCCTGGGCTCAATCCCCGGTACCGCAAAAAAAAAAACAACAAAAAAAAACTATATTGTTGCCTTGGTGGAGACAGCAGCACCCTATAGTAACACCACATGTTGCACAAATTGGGCACTACAACAGTCCATAGTAGGCAACCTCAGATAGCAGAATGGCATGGGATGGAAAGTATCAGCCAGGTGGTTAGAAGATGTGACCTTCTGCCACCTTATACCAGCAAGACCTCGATACTGTCACCATTCTTTCCAAGTCTAAATTTTATCTATGAAATAGTAATATTTGCCAGTGTTAATAGAAGCACTTACAAAAATTCCATCTGAGTCTTCTTTCTCTTTTGCTTAGCCTAGCTAAGGATGTGTCTATTTTGTTTATATTTTTGAAGAGTCAGCTATTGGTTTCATTGATCTTTTGTATTTTTTTTAGTCTCAATTTCATTTCTGCTCCAATCTTTATTATTTCTTTTCTTTTACAAGTTTGGGTTTGATTTGTGCTTATTTTCTAGTTCTTTGAGATGTAGTGATAGATCATTTATTAGAGATTTTCTACTTTTTGATG
The DNA here is from genome assembly GCA_004027185.1 of Glis glis. Classification (NCBI taxonomy): domain Eukaryota; kingdom Metazoa; phylum Chordata; class Mammalia; order Rodentia; family Gliridae; genus Glis; species Glis glis. The sequence continues at coordinate 22,430 of PVJS01031745.1, read as the reverse complement.
TAGGCATTAATTGCTATAAAATTCCTTCTTTTTTTTTTTGTGGTACCGGGGATTGAACCCAGGGGCGTTCTACCTCCGCGCTACACCCCTGGCCCTATTTTTTATACTTTATTTTGAAACCGGGTCTCATGAAGTTGCGGAGGGCCTCACTAAGTAGAGAGAGAGAGAGAGAGAGGGAGGGAGACAGCTGAGGCTGGCCTCGAACCCGGATCCTCCGGTCTCCGCCTCCCAAAGTACTGGGATTACAAGCGTGCGCCACCACGCCCGGCATAAAATTCCTTCTTAATACTGCATTTGCTGTATTTGATAAGTTTTGATATGTTGTGTCTCCATTTTTATTTGTTTCTTGAAATTTAAAAATTTCCTTATGAGAAACTCACTTCAATTCTAAGGACTCACAGAGAATGAAAGTGAAGGAATGGAAGAAGATATTCCATGCAAATGGAATCCAAAAGCAAGTTGTTAAATTGGTTTTAAAAAGTAAGCTGTTAATTTAAAAGTAAGTGTTTTTATAGTTTCCATTTTTTATTGATTTCTAGTTTTATTGCATTGTGGTCAAAAAAGATTATTTCGATTTTAAGAAAATTGTTGAGATTTGTTTTGTGGACTTCATTTTGTCTATCTTGGAGAATATTCCGTGTGTTGGTAAGAAGAAAGTACATTCCGCAGCTGTTGGATGGTGTGTTCTGTAGGTCCATTTGGACTAGGCTACAATTTAACTCTGCTATATCTTTGTTCATTCTGTCTGGATGATCTATTGGTGAAAGTGAGTTGGTAAAATGTCCAACTGTTGTTGTATTGGAGTTTATTTCTCCTTTTAATCTATTAGTATTCTTCTTGTATATTTGGGTGCTCTGATATTGGGTGCATATGTATTTAGAATTATTTCCTCTTATCAAATTTACCCCTTTATCATTATATAATCTTTATATAATTATATAATTATATAATGTCTTTTTTTTTTTACTCCTTTGGATTTAAATTCTATTTTATCTGCTATAAGTATGGGTCCTTCTTCTTACTTTTAGATTCCATGTGCATGACATATCATCTTCCATTCCTTTACTTTCATTCTATGTGAGTTCTTAGAGTTGAAAGGAGTTTCTTCTAAGAAATATATAGTTGGGTCTTGTTTTTTATCCATTCAGTCACTCTGTGTCTTGTGTGTGTGTGTGTGTGTGTGTGTGTGTGTGTGTGGTACTAGGGGTTGAACCCAGGGCCATTCTACCTCTAAGCTATACCCCCAGCCCCCTTTTTTAAATTTTGAAATAGAGTTTTACTAAGTTAGTGTGCGCTGTCCTCAAACCTCCAATCCTTCTATCTCAGCCTCCAAGTACTGGGAATATAGGTGTGCATATATTCCCAGGTACACTGTACCTGGTACCATGTCTTTTAATTGAAAAATTTAATCCATTTAATTAATAATTACTGATATATATATATAAGGTCTTATTACAACTAACACTATAATGTGTTTTCTAATTTTTTGTGGCTCCTTTCTTTTTCGCCTCTCTATAGATTGTGGCTGACTAATTTACTCTACTAGTGCATTTTGATTCCTCACTTATTATTTTTGGTTTATCTCTTATAGATTTTTGCTTTGTGGCCACAATGAGGCTAACACAAAACATCTTTTGATTATAACAAATTATTTTGAAGTTATAGCAATTTAATGTGATTATAAAGATAGAGATAAAAAAAGAATTAGAGAAAGTGTATCAATAAGAAAAACTCTACATTTGGACTCCGTTCCTCTCCACATCTTGAAATTTGTGTGTGCGCGTGTGTGTGTTTGTGGAACTGGGGTTGAACCCAGGGGTGATTTACATACCCAGCCCTTTTTTAATTTGAGATGGGGTCTTGGTAAGTTTCCCAGGCCAGCTCCAAACTTGTGATCCTTCTGCCTCAGCCCTCTGAGTATCTCGAATTATTTGGCTTGTACTGCTGTGCCCAGCTCACATTTTTAATTTTTTTTTGTTTTTTGTTTTTTTGGTACTGGGGATTGAACCCAGGGATGTTCTACCTCTGAGCTACATCCCTAGCCATTTTAATTTTTAAAAAAGTTTAAAGCAGAGTCTTGCTAAGTTGTTGAGGCTCCAGATAGGTTGATGAGGTTGTCCTCAAACCTGCGATCCTCCTGTCTCAGCCTTCCAAGTACTGGGATTACAGGCATGCACCACCGTGCCTGCCTTCACATTATTAATTTTTTTTTTTTTGCAGTACCGGGGATTGAACGCTGGGGCGTTCTACCTCTGTGCTATGCCCCCGGCCCTATTTTTTTTATGCTTTATTTTGAAACCGGGTCTCACGAAGTTGCGGAGGACCTCGCTAAGTAGAGAGAGAGAGAGAGAGAGAGAGAGAGAGAGAGACAGGGAGAGAGCGAGAGAGAGAGCTGAGGCTGGCTGCGAACCCGGATCCTCCGGTCTCCGCCTCCCAAAATACTGGGATTACAAGCGTGCGCCACCACACCCGGCTCACATTATTAATTTTTGATATCCCATTTTATATCTTTTTATATTGCTTATCTCTTAACACATTGTTATAGTTATTATTTTTATTTTACTTTTAGCCTCCATTCTAAAGATAAGAATGATTTATGTGCCAGGCGTGGTGGTGCACGCTTGTAATCCCAGTACTTTGGGAGGCGGAGACCGGACGATCTGGGTTCACGGCCAGCCTCAGCTCTCTCTCTCTCTCTCTCTCTCTCTGTGTCTCTCTCTCTCTCTCTCTCTCTGTCTCTCTCTCTACTTAGTGAGGCCTCCCCAACTTCGTGAGACCTGGTTTCAAAATAAAGTATAAAAAAATAGAGCTGGGGGTGTAGCGCGGAGGTAGAACGCCCCTGGGTTCAATCCCCGGTACCGCAAAAAAAAAAAAAGAATGATTTATGTCCATGCTTACAATATTAGAGCATTCTAAATTTGTTTGTATAGTTACTCTTACCAATGAGTTTTATACCTTTCCATGTCTTCTTCTTACTCATTAACTTCTCTTTTTTTTTTCATTTTGATGAACTTCTAGCATTTCTTTTTGAACAGGTCTGGTGTTGATAAATTCTCTCAGCTAGGAATGTTTTATATCTTTCCTTTATTTCTAAGATAGTTTTGCTGGGGACACTATTGCTGCTTGACAGGTTTTTTCTTTTCTTTTTCTTTCCTTCAGTATTGTGAAAATCCCATGCTACTCTTTCCTACCTTGCAAGATTTCTGCTGAGACATCTGCTGCCAGGAAAAGGGACACCCTTATATTTTTTTTATTAGTCTTGAAAATACTATATTTTTCATCTTTGAGAGTTTAATTACAAGATGTCTTGGGGTAAACTTGGTTGAGTTAAATTGAAATTGAATTAAATTTCACTTTCCTGTACTTGGATATTTGGATCCTTCCCTAGGTTTTAGAAGCTTTCTTTTATTACTTCTTTGAATAAGTTTTCTACCCCTTTGGCACTCACAAGTCCTTGAATCCCAATAATCTGAGAATTTGCTTTTAATACTGTCCCAAAGTTTCTGTAAACTTCATTTATCTTCATTCCTTTTTCTGTTTTCTCCTCTAACCATGTACTTTTTAAAACGCCTGCCCTTGAGCTAATTAGTTCTTTCTTCTGCTTGATCTATTCTAGTATTGTTACCTTCTATTGTGCTTTTTATTTCACTGAGTATATTTTTCTTCTCAAAAATTTCTGATTTCTTTTAGTTGCTTTCATCTCTCACTTAAGTTTCTCTGTTAGAGTATTGGATCATTTCTCTGTGTTTTCTTGAAACTCAGTGAATTTCCTTAAACCAAATGTTTAATATTCTCCTCTGCAAATTTGCCCATACTGTTTACTCTCTGGTTATTCTCTGGAGTCTTATTTTTGAACATTAGGTGAGGTCATGGTTCCTGAACATTCTTGATGTTTGTTGGCATGTAATATTGTATAGGAATTGAAGGACTAGGTGTTTATTCCAGTCTTCATATTCTGTCTTTGTCTGTGCTTGTCTTTCAGAATTTATATGCAGGCCTCTTATTTTCTATAACCCTGTAGTCACTTTCACTATTTTATCACTAGATGACACTATAAATCCAGATTTACCATTGAGTCCACTTTCGGTGTATTGTCACTGTTTTAGTTTTAGAGGGCAATCCAAGCCCAGTTTTCCTAAGTTCACAATTAGTATGTTGTAAGCATTAATTGGGAGAGTACCAAAAAAGGGTAGTCTATCCTCTCAAGCCTCTCCCTGGGGCCAGGGTTGGCTCAGATGTCTCATCTACAGTTATCAGCCTCAGATTGGTAGCTGCATAATTCTATTCAGCTCTGGGCAGAATTGCCTGAAGGGACCAGCCCCAAGCTCCTATGCCATGCCTGTGACCATCAATGATGTGATACTGCATCACAACCTGAGTCCACAGTCCAGAGACCAGTGCAGCACTGGGCGGAACCAAGGTCCAACAGCAATGGGTTGCCTATTGCTGAGATGGGTTTGTGATCCACGACTACTGCAACAAGCCACAGGCGACAGTGGCCAGAAGAGAAATCTGACTGACTATGGCCACTTGTTTGAATCTGGCACTGGGGCTATACCATAGGCTCCATATGCCTGCACTTGCCTAGAGATAGGAGCTGTTATAATCTGTCCAGTGTTAAGTTTCATTAGGCTAGCCCTGAGGAGTTCCAAGGCAAAAATCCAGTGGTAACTACCCTATCCTACTGTCTTAGTCAGCAATCTCAATTTATTTGCTCATGGTTTCCTTGTGATTTGGGCTTCAGTTCATGTGAGCATGGGGACCTTGGATATCAGGACATGGCGGTGGTGGAAGTGGAGAGAGGGAGAACACAAGGCTTTACTCTCACATCATGGAGACCAGAAGCAAGAGAGCAAGCAAGCAAGGGGAGTCAAAGACACAGACACAATCCCTAAGGTCACACCCCAGGGACCCACCTTCTCCAGCCACACCCTAACACCCTAGGTTTCCACCCAGATAAATCTATTTATCCAGTGATGAGATTACAACCCTCATGAATTAACAATATCAACACTGAGCTTAATACATTAGCTCTTTAGGGGACATTCTATATCTAACCGTGGTATCTACCCCTAGTGAATAGAGTCGGAGAGTCTGTGCTGTCTGAGGTTGTGGTAGTGCTGATGAGGTCAATGCCTTTGCCACCAAGCATGATGCTAAACTGGGTCACACCTGAGTCTCACAACTGCAACGTCCTGCACAGTTTTGGGGTACAACCAGGCCTGTTCTACAGCTGGCGGTGATGCAGGCGAAAGCTATTTCACTGGGGTGCAGGTATCCACTTTGTGGTAGAGCAAATCTAGAGGTTCTGTCTGCAAGCTGCTATCTGGGAGCAGTTGTGTTGCCAATGTTTGGGGATGAGTGCACAGTCTGGGTTGGGGGTTGAGCCCCAGGCCCACTCTAAGGCTAGCAAACATACAGGCCCAAATTCAGGTCTGTTCCATCAGCAAGCAGGTCATGGCAGGTATAGAGGCTCTACATGTGAGCTCTGGCTTGGGTATAAGATAAGGGTCTCTGTTCCCCACCTGGTGCTTTGTTCTCTGCCTGGTGCTGGGTGTCCCCATAGTGGGCCTGACACTGTGCTTCAAGGTGGAGTCCTATGCTAAATTTCATGCTCTGCTGACCAGTGAGTGGAGTCTTGCTCTCCCTCTGCTGCCTCCCGTTGAGGAGGATTGTATAAGCAGTCCCTTAGCCACCTGACTAACGCAGTTCCAAAGACTCACTCCATGGGTCCTGGTCTGAGGGAAAATGTTGTGGGGCTCTACCCCAAACTGGGTTTCATTGTGGTGGGCCTGGTACTGGTTTTCAAGTCTAAGGCCTGGATTTAATTCTATCTCCCTTCAATAAGCAGGAGGTACCTCTCCACCCTGGTTGGAGTCAGCAGAAGGGTGACATGGGAGACTTTTCTTACCTTCTTTAATGTGTCTTTTCTTATTATTATACTAAAACTGAACACTGTGGTCCTTTGCTTGGCTTTCTTAGTCGTTATGAAGGTAATTTGGCATGTGAATAGCTGTTCAAATTGCTGTGTCTGTGGGGAGATGATTGCTGAAGGATCTTAGTGCCATTTCATCCTTTGTGACAATGAATTTTTACTATGGGTTTGTCTGAAATATTGCATGCGACATACTGAAAAATTATGCTAAAATATATTCATTCTTCATCTGAAATTCAAATTTAACCAACTAAGTGTCCTCTACTTTTATTTTCTGAATCTGTCAGCACCGTATATGGTGGTTAAACATTTTATAGGCAATCTGAATTGAAAAAAAGGTTTTTAGTCTCAAACATCAATTTCAATTTAATAAGGTGAGATTGAAGTTAGAGGTCTTATGATGTGTGTGTGTATGGTGTATATGAGAGGGAGGGGAAAGAGAGAGAGAGAGAAAGAGAGAGAGAAGTTGGTAGAGAGTAGGGGAACATTGCTAGGAGGGAATGGGATCAAGAAAAGGGTAACGTCACTGTTTAAAAGTTCTTGAGTGTTAAATAATCATTTTAGTATTCTGAGGTTATTTTCCCCCTGTTTTACAGTTGAGGAAAGCAAGACAAATGATAAGTTCTCAAAGATCATTCTCAAAGATTATTAACCAATAAGAGAGAAGAAAAAAAGATTGGAATGGAGTCCTATTCCTTGACTTTACACACAGTGTGTTATTTTTTTATTGGCATAAAATTTTCCTACTCTTAAAGAGTGAATCTTTTCTCTTTGCTAGAAGAAGGATGAAATAGTGAAAATGTTCAGAAAATTTGAGGTGAAAATCAGAAAAATAAGGAAGCTCCTATCAAAACTTATTTTTAATAAAATTACAAAATTATATTATTACTGAAAGTGAAGATGATAGGGTGGGGATCCAGGGCTTAAGGAAAAGACAATATGTTTGGAAATTGCACTGTGGATATGATGTAGAAGTCAGCTGAGATATTTTATGATTATCTGGTTTTGAGAAACAACTGCTTAGAAGGCAAAAATTAACTTTCTAGTCAGAACAAATGACTGTTTTGATTCTGTTAGGATACTCAAAGAGGAGCAGAGCCCCAAGCTGTGGAGGAGGGAAAAAGGGTATTGATTTTAGACATGGCCATGAGGGCAAGGAGGTAGAGATGTCCAGAGGGGTAGTTTTAGAATTAGATAGGAAAGAACCTGGTTAGAGAAAGATAACTAACAAGATGAAAGGAAAAATAACCAAGGAAGTGAAATAATAAAGTGGTCATTAATTGGATTTATAATTCATCCAGATATTTTCTGTGTTTTGTCTCTCCTCTTCCACCAACCATGAAAGGCAGGTGTTACGGACACATGGGGAATACAGTCAGGCTAAATGATCTGGCCAATATCATACAACAATTGATTATCAGAGACAGAATTGAAACCTGGGTGGCTATGAACACAGGACAGGAACACAACATGTGCTGGAGAAAAGGATATTTATACTAAGGGATCAGTAGCAGGGGGATAACAAAAGAAACCGGGAGAATTAAACTACAGCACTAACTCAAAGACATAGAGGAGAAACTTTTCAAGAAAGAAACGCTGGTCAGAGAAGTCTACTGTGTCTGTATTTGTACACATAAGAATGAGAAGTAGAGACATAATTTCTCCATTAAGAAATCATTTGATGACCTTTTAGAGTTTTGGAGGCTGATGTTAAAAGCTATCATATACGACGTTGTGCATTGAAATGTAACTGGGGAGAATGAAGTTTTAAGCTTAGATCGCTCTTCCAGGTTAACAGGAAAGTGCATGTGTTGAGATGGGGCAGGCTAAGCCCGCCCCTTCAAGAAGCAGACCTATGGTGTGCAGTCTCTGTATTAGTATTTTATTGCTGCAATAACAAAGTATTACAAACATAGCTTCGTGTTGTTTTAAGCCACTATTAGATTGTTGTTTGGGATGTCAGGAGTACAAGACACGTTTTACTTAGCTAAATGTAAGGTATTGTGTGACCGTCCTCCTCTTAGAGTTTTAGGGAGAGTCTATTTCCTTGCTTTCTTCAACTCATGGCTCCTTCCACCATCTTCAAAGTTAGCAGCACAGCCTCTTCAAATCTCTCTCTGACTCTGACCTTTCTGCCTCCTTTTTTCTTTTGTAAGAACCCTGTGATTATATTGGTTTTGTACAGGTAATCCAGCATAACCCCCCCATTTCAATATCCTTAATTTTAATCACATCTGCAAATTCCCTTCCTTTTATCATATAAGGTAACATATTTACATGATTCAGGAATTAGGATGGAGACATTTTGGGGGGTTTTATTCTGCCTACTATAGTTTTATTTATTTATTTATTTATTTATTTATTTATTTATTTATTGGTAATGACTCTTTTTAGAATAGCTTTCCTTCTGGAAATAGTGCTTCTCCTCACTCCATCTTTATGAGCAGGAAGGAATCTGTTATATTCTTACATGAACTTACTTTTTTTCCTGATTACATTTTTCCTGATCACTTACTTTCCTGATGCATTTTGGGTATCCAACCCAATTCCTTGGAACCTACAGAGAAAGTTGAATGGCTCTCTTACTGTAGAAATCCTCAAATATAAAGCTTGAGAGTTACTTGAGAGTCATAGTTTTGCCATGTGTGCAGTATGTAATAGAAAAATGAAACTGATTTGCAGAAGGAAGCAGGGGTGAAAGATGGAGAGAATCTTGTGGGTACTTGAGTTCTTGTGTCTCTGGTTTCTGAAGCTCAGCCTACATTTTTGCATCTTGTGTTTTGATAGCTCAACTCTTCCATGAGGTTCTGGAGTTTCTATTCAATCAAGTCTCCTTTTTTAAAACCTATTTTGAGGTGGGCTTCTTTGTAAGCAGCCTAATCTTCAACAATGCCAAAGCTGGAATTGTAAGCTTTTTACAGTGGGAGAAATGTATGATGGTGATTAAGAATCACTATGGGTGGCAAGGACAGCTTTTTAGTCATGTAGATCAGAAGTCTGTTGATTGTCTCAAATACATTTCTTATTTCCATGTACTAACAACGAAAATAAGAGAATTTGTCCTGAAACTCATCCTTATCCACCATAGACATTTCTTTCTGTCCTTCTCAGTACAAATATAGGGCTAACTCCCCCTAAATATTTCATAGGTTATTTTTTTCTTTTTGTAAATAAAATTTGATGGCATAATATGTCCCATGGTACATCAATATGTCTTTTAGGATAGAATTAAGAATTTACCTCTTCTCTTCTTCCCTCAGAATCTCTTCATTATAGGTTCCTTTTTCCAATTCTCTCTTCTAAAAGATTTCTGAGTCTCAGAGATTTTATAGCTTCTTCTATAATAAGAAAGAATAGAATTGCGGTATCTTTGGTGAAAAGAGATTTTATTCTTCAATAATTCTCAAAAAAGTTATATATTTAATTACTTACCTTAAATTAATGATAGCTGAGGTGCTCAGTCCCCACATAAGCTTAATTAAGTACAGTGAAATATCTTGTGAATCATTGAATGGTTCTAAATTTTCAGTAAATGCTTATGTGGGTATATTAATTAATGGCAGAACTTTATTAAATATTTTCTACCCTCCCCAATGCAACCTATATGCAGAAAGAGAAATCTTATCTAGCCAGATATTGCTGTCTTCACTACTTCTAGTATTCCTGGTCTTCAGAGACACTGGTGTCTGCAGTTTCCAGTGCTTCTGGCTCAGAGGAGCTCAGTGCCTTTTTGACTTTCCTGGTCATGTTTGCTCAATTGTTCATTTCAAATGTGTTTGGTAAGTGCGTGCTATGGACTGGATTCTTGGAGTGTAGTGATGAGTGATATATGAATCCTTTGGGGGAAACTGTGGTTCAGCTAGGCAGACAAACAAGGGAATGAAGACTAGAGAGAAGCAGATGCAGGTCCCTTCCAAGATGTGAAAACATTAGAGAACTTTAGAAATGCAAGGAAATCACAGGTTCATTGCCACTGAATTGAAGGTCAGGGATCCCAGTAAGCTCTGGAATAGCAGTCACAGTGTCAAACTGCATCTATCCTTTTCAGGGATGCAACATTCCAATAGTTACATATGTGAGAACAAGGCAAGATGACTTCCATCGACCTACAACCTGGCTCTCTGGATCTAAGCTCAGTTTTTTACTTTATCTTAATGTGTCATCATTTTGAGTGGTTAGTGTGAAAGGGTGTTACACCAACAAGCCATGGCAAGTTGCATGAGCAATTTTCAGTCAGTAATAGGGTGAGCTCTATAGGGATATATTACTTGTTGTGAGATCTTGGGGGAATTTACTAAATCTTTCTGTCTTCATTTCCCTAACTTGTAACATGAGGTAATTAGATGCATCTGTTAATAACTAAGGACTTTTATAGTTCCAAGAGCACCTATAGATTTTGGCAGTATGTCCTGCAGTGGAGTCTGCATGAAGTCCATTTCAAAAGATGGCCCTGAAAAGAAGGGATTGAAGTTGCACAAGAAGCATTTGTCTCCTTCCTCCACTTCACTTCGTGTTGGAGAACTATTAGAAGTATTGGAATAAAGCGAAAATATGTCTAATGTCAATAGCCACATATTTCTCCAATTTGACCAATGTCCATTTCGAATAACAGTTGTCAAAATGATAAGGAATTGCTTTCCAGAGATGACCATTTGGAGTCTCTTCAGTGAGGGGCAGTAATAGAAAAGAACAAACATAGAGCATGTGCTTGCTGATAGTGCTGTGATAGGAGCTGGAAACAGCAAGATGAAGGTAATCACCTCTACCTTCTTTGGATTTATAGTTTACCAATGAACATTCCAAGGTCATGAGCTTTCTCTTACTATACGTGTGTAGACACATATACGGATGCATGTGAATTACTCCATGTGTGCCTTTATATACAATATGATTTAATTCTCACTGTGTTCATAGAAGGTGAATACTGTTACACATCTATGCTGATCACCTAGAGCATCCTCAGGCCTAACTAAACATTCAGATTTACAAGACTATCATAGACCATATTTGACATTGGAATGCTTAAAAGCACAGGACTGGGACACAGAATCCCAGTGGCGAAGAATTATATATTCTTCTTCCAAGGAAGTCCATACTGCAGTCTAACAGATAGCTTGAGGAGGAGATTAGGAGATGACATTCACATCAGGAGGATGCAAAATAGACCTGACTTAGCTGCCTCATGCTCCAGAGACATCAAAAGCTCTTGAAACAGCAATACAATCACAGCTTTCAGGGCCTTGCATGGATGATGCTAGTTACAAGTCTCTGCATTTATGGAAGTCCAGATGTATGGCTACCCCGTCAGGTATTTTATTTATAGTTCCTTCTTGTCCAGGTGCAATTTACTATGCAGGAGTCACTGGCTGGAGTTAATGAGTGGCTAAATTTTCATGTAGTATGGAAAAGGATTTTATAAACCCTTTGCTTCCTGGTGCAAAGTGATTGAGTAATTTGCTTAAGATTACAATTCTGGATTATTAGAAAGCAGTAAACAACAAGACCTGAATCCAGACATATGTAATCTTGAAAGTCAATTTATTTCTACTCTTACAGAGTTTTCCACTAGAGAACGACTTCTCTGATGAGGTAGCAATGGATGAAAGCAGAAGAGATATAAAGACATTAGCTATGAAAAAGAGTAGCAATAATTTATCCCCTGAAACAGCAGGGAAGGAGGAGAAAAGAGATTAATTTTTAGATAATTAAGAATTGACAATGTTATTTTCAAGATTTATGAGTTTTAGAGCGGCAGGCATCAAAACATCTTAGGATCAGTTTTATTGACGGATAGAATAATCTCTCAATGTAATGCATTTATTCCTAATTAACTTTAGTGAACATTAGTTTTCCCAACAGAGGAATAAGTGGCACTAACTTGAAATTAGAAATATAAACACCTCATTGTAGTTCAACATTTCCAGTTTTACAGTTTCTTTCCTATTAAGTAAATGTTACAATTCCTCACATTACCTGTTGTAACTATTTACTAATAAACCACCTCATTCTAGATATTCTTTAGAATGTCCAATAGGATTTTCAAGGTCACTGGACAAAATAAAATCTTTTAAAATAAATCAACTCATTTGGTTTAGAGCCAAAGGGTATAGGAAGCATATGTAAACAAATTTTCCATTTGAAAAATGGTAATAGTAGTAATCTTGAGCTGGTGTAGTAGAAGCTGTCTATTTAGGAAAGCAAGAATCTGTTTGGTCAGATGCAGTAGTTTTCTGGGCACTGCAATGGAACATACTATGTGAGTACTATTACATTTGTCTGTAGATTGCCCAAAGTGCTCATTTTTTTCTGTATATTGGTATTTCAGTGGAGTTTCAATTGAGGAAATTAAATGTCTGTAGTGGTTTAATGGGAAACAGAGGTGTTTAAACATTCTAAAATGGGTGTATTCAAACATGGCTTGGTATAAAATGAAACCGCAGCAGTTTTCAAAATGGGATTCTTACTCTATTAAAATGCAAATAAACAATGTCTATTTTTCTCCTTTCTTTCTGTTTCTCCCTAGATATCCCAACCGAGTTATAAAAGAACTCTTAAAATACATTTGTTCTTGTCATAGTTGAAACATGAAGTTTTTTTTTTGGTGTGTGTGTTGAAATTTACTTACAAATTATAAAAAACATCTTCCTTTGTTATTTGTAATGGGAAATTGGTCAGAGAAAGTGTAAAGGTTGATTTTTAAAAAATTAGAAGTAAGTATAGAAAATTTCTAGAAGAAATGTAAACTGCTGGGTGTGTTAGTGCACGCCTAGAATCCTAATACTTAGGAGACTGAGACAGAAGGATCTCAGGTTCAAGGCCAGTTGCAGCAATTTAGTGAGACTCTCAGTCAGCAACTTAGAAAGACCCTGTTTCAAAAGGTCTGGGGTTGGAGCTTGGAGGTAGAACACACCTGAGTTCAATCCCCATTACAAAATTGAAGAAGAAGAAGAAAAAATATAAACTGGTGAATGAGAAACAAGCAGTTCTTCTAGAATCTAAAAGATGCGGCTTTCTCTGAGAATCGATGGCATTCAGCTTGCTGAATTGGGCTTTTAGGTGATTCTTTTCTATGTATTATTTTATTTCGGCTCCCCTAAATTAAGTGAAGTGAAACGTCTCTGCTGATTTTGTAACAGCATAGATATAAGCAACTAAATTTAATTTTCATTCCTCCATTGCTTTTTTTTTTAACTCAAGATATTCTGCATCTAGATAGATGAGTTAATTGCAGGTATTTTATTCTTGTTTCCAGATGGTTTGAAGGACTGAGCTACATGTTAGAAAACTGCAGTGGAGGGTGTGTAACTTCTCTGAGAGTAGCTTTCCTTGTGTGACTCCTGCTCTCTGAGTCCTACATTGATTCTGAGGGCAGGGATGCTGCCCCCTACTGACATTGTGACTCTGACTGATTCCTCTTGAGAACCCCCCTCCATGTTAGTATCTCACATTGCTCTTCCGTTACATTTTTATCAAACTTACTACCAGTCTTTAACAACTTGTTTTATGGAATTATCTCAAAAAAATGATACAGATGATTCTGTTATCCTGCAGTGTTCTGGATGAATCTTCCAAAATATCACACCCAAATCTGCCCTAACCGTCACAAGAAAGATCAGTGCACAGACTTCCTGAACTCACCGACTGGTGCACAGGGCGTCCACCTCAGATGTGTTTCTCGACTTTTTCTCTTCCTCTTCCATGTTCTTAATTGTTTTTCAGCCATCTCTCAATGGGCAGAGTGTCAAAGAATTTGTATTTTCATTCCAGATTTTCAGCCCAGATTTCATTCTGTGAGGGACAGGCAAGGTTCTTTTGTTTCTTTTTGCTGTTGAAGTAGGAGGGGTAAGAGATTATCCAGGTCCTTATACTAATTGGAAAATGTAGATCCTTCTGAGTGTGATAGTAGAATTAAGATCTTTTAGAATTTTTTTTTTCCAGAGAAAAATAACTCTAGAAGCAACACATTCTGTCATGCTACTTCTGATTGTCTCTCTTAGCTAGCTTTTTATCCATTACGAAGCAAACTGTGTCCCTACCCTCTTATTTGTCTCACAAAGCCTCATTCCTATGAAGGAGTGAGGACCAAACTCTACTGACATATGCCAAAATTATCCACTGTGTCTGTCCATCTATTACTGTGTAACCTATTTCTGGAAAGCTTAAAGAATAAAATAACCACTGTTTTCTCAGGTTCCTGGAAATCCAGAAGGGAAATGCTGTGATACTTTGTCACGGTGATGTTGGGATCACAGCTGGGGAGATGCAGGTGGGTACAGGTTGCTTGAATTACGGGTGGTTGGAATCGTCTAGGGGCTTCTTCACTAATATGTCAGGATGATTCTTATGGTGATTTGGGCTTCTTTCTGGCATGAAGACTTCAACATAGTCAGTGTTGGAGCTCAGGGCTCCAAGAGTGAGTTTTCAAACAAAAACAAAATAAAAATAGAAACTGCATGACTTTATATGAATCATTCTCAGAAGCAATATAGTATTACAACCACTCTACTCTTTTAGATGAAGCAATTACAATCCCACCTGGATTGAAAGGGAAGGGGCATAAACTCTATCTCTTGATGGGCAGGGTGCTAAAGAATTTTTGTCCATGTTTTAAAACTAACACACTTCTGTAAAGAGTATAGTGATTTCATATGGCCTACTCTTTTTTGTTCAGGCTAGAACTATGCTAACAACCAGGCAAAGTATGAATGTAAGTGGAGAAATGCCTCCAAGTTATGTTCAGAAACATTTATTTCTTGAATTCCCGTCTGATTTTCCTTGGTCCAACATTGAGTATTTTGACTATATCTCCTCCTATACTATTTGAAATATTAAGAAGAATATATCATTAATCATCAACTTGGGAAAATAATTTGCTGGAAGATGTTGTCTGAAATTATACAAATAGTTTCATCATAATATTTCTGCTAAGGATCCAGATAGACATGGCTAAATTGACAAGACCTTATGCTCTGGCAACTTTGCCTTTTCTAAATCTCTTCTAAATGGAGACTTCATAGAGTTTGTCCTAATCAAATGCAAAAAATAAATGTGAAATTATTTTGCAAACCATAAGAAGTATTATAATCTTGTTCCTATGATTTATATGTTTTGCATACTTTATTCTTAGTATTTACTATGTGAAGATGCATCAATTGTGGAAAAAGCCATTTGCCTGTTTTCTTTGACTGAGCGGTGATTGATTTTGTGCATATCACGACTAATATTGATTTAGTACTTTGATGACTATAAATAGAAAAAGACATTGGCAAATACTGTTTTATCTTTTAATATTTACACTAATTTTTGATTAGTTAGAAAAAAAGGACAAAATATGCTCATGGATGTTGGACTTAATACAGCATTTACATATGTAAAGTATCATAATAGGAAGGGGGAGGTTGTATTTAGGAAATTGGCAAGTGGAAATTTTAATTAGAATATACCAGATAAATAATATGAATCATGAGATCACACACACACACACACACACACACACACACACACACACAGTGACTAAGCTTTTCAAATTAAAA
This sequence comes from Glis glis, assembly GCA_004027185.1. Classification (NCBI taxonomy): domain Eukaryota; kingdom Metazoa; phylum Chordata; class Mammalia; order Rodentia; family Gliridae; genus Glis; species Glis glis. The sequence goes on along the minus strand of PVJS01031745.1, from coordinate 6,962 downwards.
ACCAGGATGTGTTGTGTTGACAAAGAAATATAATATTTAACACTCAGATACAGCTGCAAAATTTTGCTTATATGATCTACATGGCTACGTAGAGGCAGCACATAATTGTTTAAATATATCTTCAGGAATAACTCAGGCTAAGCTAAATTTAATGTGCAGCTATATTGATCTCGAGCCTAGCCAGTGATTAATAGTAATACTTAACCATATTCAGCAGCTTCCCTATGAGGCATCAAAATTACTCCAGTGCAATGCTAATGGTTTCAATTATCTTGGGAGGTAAGTGACAAGAATAACTAACTACATTTGACTACAAAGTAACTATATTTGACTATAAAAGCACTATACAGAATGTGCTTTAAATGTCTAACCATAATCGAGAAGGTTGGAGCAAATACATACACCAAGTATTTGTTTATCTGTTCACTTCAAGTCTGGATTCTTATACTTCCTTTCAAAATTCTAGTATGTCAAATATTTTTTGTTCTTCTCTTTATCATTTCAAAGAGGAGAGTACACAGCCCTACCCTGGGGTGTTCTCAATCATGCAGAATCCTCTTTGTGAACAAGAATAATGCAATTCTCAATTCTGTTTTCTTTATCAACAATAAGTAGAATGAATGACTATATTTTTATGTCTTTATCTATTGAAAACCATCTATGAAACTTAAGTGGGACATAATAGAATTTTTGATGCATTTTCTCTTGGGCTGTCTAATGGTTTTAACTAGATACATCTTGGGATACAGACCTGATTGCCAACAGGATTGATTAAGTTGATCATTCACTCTATGCTGGTTCAGAGTCCATTTATTTAACCACAGATATGGGGTGGGATGGACTGATAGTTATTTCACAGTTACTTATTTCTTTCTCGAGCTCAAATTGGCAAGCATGAAGCAAAGTTTTCTGAGAGATAAGGAAAAGAAGAAAATGCTTGAAATATTCCACAGAAGCAGGGACATTTCCTCTGTATTCCCTTCATGCCCAAGATTTGTGAGTTGTAGAATGGTATACAGTCCATGAGGTATGCTCATGAGGACAAAAGTATAATCATTAGAGACCCACCCATTATTTTATGTGTCATATCATAGGAAAACAAAGGGGGAATTGTTGTATATAGTAGGATTCATAATTGTTTATGCATTTCACTGGGGAGAGACTGTGTATAGCCTTTTTCTCTTTCACAGTAATAAGAATTGAATTGAAGTTAGGGTATGTGTGTATAAGTTGTCTGTATGTGGAGAGTATAACACCTAGGGAAAAATGAAGACAAAATAATTTCAATAAGAAAACCAAGCATTTTCCTAAGATTTAAAAATTGTTTTACAAATTTGATGTATCATGAAGATGCTCCTAGGTTCAAATGTTTTATAGAAACAAATTACACTATGAGTTATATAAATCCACATTGTTGAATTATATTTAGAATTATTACAAAAATTTATAATGTACATTAATAAATATAGATTACAGATATATTTCTCTATTTTTCTATTATAGTTTTTTTTGCCTGAGTTAATTGACTTACTCAGGGTGATGTGTTTTAATTATACTTATTCTCAACCTTTTAGCACCTGCTCTTATTATAAGATTGATCTCATTTAAGATCTTAAAATAAACTAAGAGATTTTTAGATTTTTTTTTTCCTGAGTGTCTCATGCTGGTAAAAGTACTATGTGATGCTGATGTAAAAAACAGATACTGTGTGATTCTGAAAACAAAACAAGATATTGAAAGAGTAATATGAAAATATAAATCAATTGTAAGAAAAGATGTTTATTAAGCAGCTACCCTGAGGACCTAGAACAAGGATATTTGATGAATTGTCACCCTCTCTTTTTATATCTTTAATCAATACTCTATTAACTAGTGCTACCCTTTATATATTAAATTTAAGTCAATCAACTTTATTTTGCATTTCCTTTGCACCTTCACTAGCCAGAAAAGAATGTTGCTTGCTTTTTGTAGATGAGTTTTTTATGTACAGTCTACATAAAATCCTCATTAATCACAAAATTCATTTCATGTTATAAAAACTCATCAAGTAATAAATGGAATAATTGAGCCTTTTCAATTTTCCTTTTCAATTCAGCAGAATGGGCCAAAGAGCCCAGAGCACTGTGCTCTGCATTTTTCATTTGTGTCGAGTAATAGCCTCTACAGCAGAACTTTAGAGTCCGCTTTCCATTAACATTTTCTACAATTTCAATCTTTACCAGGGAGTGCGTGTTTGCAGAGGCAGTGCCTGACATATGTTCTCATCCTTCAGCTAGATCCGAGCATGCTGCTCTTACCGCTGGTGTGTGATTTAAGAAAAGATAATAATGGGGAAGCAGTGATTTTAGTTGCTGATATTTTATAATGGATATTGTGGCCTATCTAAGAGAATTTAACTTCACTTTCCCACAGTGATGACATAATCCCAACATTCTCCACTCTTCTCCGAACCAAAGCCTCAGAGGTGAGAATTATCTTGGATGGCAGAGAGACATTTTTTTTAAAATTGGCAAATTTACACAGGCAGTTTTTTTGGTCAATTATTTTGTTCAACAAATATAAAATATAAATATAGCATGTATATTTTTATTTATAAATACATACAGTTTAATTTTTGGCTGGGAGTGGCAGTGCATGCCTATAATCCCAGTACTTGGGAGGTTGGGACAGGGGAATAAAAGGTTCAAAGACAGCCTCAGCAACATAGTGAGACTCTCAGCAACCTAGCAAGACCCTGTTTCAAAAATAAAAAAAGTGCTGGCTGGGGTTGTAGCTCAGAGGTAGAGTGCCCCTAGGTTCAATCCCTAGTACCATGCACAAAAAAATAAATAAAATTTAATTTTTAAAAAGCAAATAAAGGGAAATTAGCAATCTAATTTTAATGTGTTCCAATCAGAATAAATTTTAGGAATAGAATATAAATCTTTTCAGGTATCGATTTTTTCCAGCATGGCTATCTCACATTTGAACGCATAATGAAAATCCTGAGGTTACTTAAGTTGAACAACTGAATATATTTTTTTTTAATTTGGTAAGATAAATACACTTTTAATTATTCTCTTTAGTCAGGAGAAATTTGCACAACAAATATAACAACTATTGATAATTCCAGGAATATATCTTACAGAAGAGAAAGAGGAAAGAGGAGAAAAACGTTTGACTCATTAGCATTCTTATAGTCTTAAACCTTAACTCACTGTGTGCCTTTCATATAATTAATACTGCTTGAGAGACTGGAGTCAGCTGTCCCACAGAGTGGACAGACAGTGTTTGAAGAGAGGCTCCGTTCAGCTGGCTTAGTGTTGAGAAGGTCTGCTTCAGAAGCTGGTTGTCTAGAGTGCTTAGTGAATTTGTTCACATAGTACTACAGTAACTGCAGATTCCCCCCATCCTGTAGCAGTCGAGATGAGAGTATGCTGCCACTGGGACACCCAGATAGTAAGATTTTAACAGTGTTTTCTGTGGCTTTAAACTCCTTGGTGTGATAATCAAAGAGACAGGAAAAAAAATGTCCTTCTACTTAATTAAAGTTTTATTTCACTAAAATAGAATAGATGAGTAGCTAACCTTAGTAATATTAAGTAACATTGCTGAAACCACTTTTTATAAAAGAAATATTCCTACTCTCAATTTAATGCGTTTAATCCCTAACCCCCCCAAAAAAAAGGCAAAAAGGAAAAGAAAACAAAGATACTTCCAGAAGTAAGTGGTATCAAGCCGGGCGTGGTGGTGCACCCTTATAATCCCAGTACTTGGGAGGCTGAGACCGGAGGATCTGGGTTCCTGACCAGCCTCAGCTACTTAGTGAGGCCCTCTGCAACTTAGTGAGACCCTGTTTCAAAATAAAGAACAAAAAATAGGGCTGGGGGTGGAGCTCGGAGTTAGAATGCCCCTGGGTTCAATGCCCAGTACTGAAAAAAAAAAAGAAGTGATATCATAAGGCACATTTTCTGTAAAAGTAGTGTTGCTTGTAACAAATTCACACCTAAAAGAAAGTCTTCTCTTGCTGTATGATGTGCAATGAAAATGTACATACTCTGGCCTGCTGCTCTTTCCAATTTTCTCACTCTTTTGCTGAGCTTTCCTGAATTATTTCCAAAGGTGCCATGAATCTGTACTCTATCAGAAGCATCTAACTGCTTAAAAAAAACACATTTTGGAATAACTCTAATGGAATATAGCATGGAATTATTTTTGATAGTGCCTCAAAACTAGACAACTTTTTGTATGTTTACACACTTAAGCACAAAGTGAAGAAGGCAATGTTTAGTGGTTGGTGCTGGAATTCATTCACCCTCGTGGGGCTATCTCTGCAAAAGGACAATTGCAGGCTAGTCAGAGGACTAAATATTGTGGTAAAAGTCAGAACTAATGTTTTATTTGTGCTTTGTTATTGAGAAAAAATTAAATTGGTACAATTATTCAGAAGTACTACTCCCTAAATATCAATGCTTGTCAAGAAAGGGAAATTTATAGAGATAAATGCCTTGTTATAATTAGGCAATTTTTTCACCAATAATTGGTTTTCATTGTCTTAAGTAGTCATTTCAACTTCTGGTTAAAAAGGCTACATTGAACGCTCACATTTACCTTTATTCCCTGTAAAATCTCATTAAAAATAGCAAAGGGATTTATAATCAGTTATAAAAGCACATCTGCTCAGAACATTAGAAGCTGCAAAGTTGTGGTGAAGCAGTTACTGACTTACCAGAATAGAGAATTGGGTTCTCAAGCCGCTGATAGGGAAAGTAAGAAATAGTCCATTTGTTTAAGAGGAAGTTAGACAACTAAATTTGATCTAAGTTAGTTCAACCCCGTGGAGCTTATTCTCCAAAAAAGATAAAGTAGAGTGGTAGGTGGAAATATCATATAGAAAACTTGAAGTTTTACACTGAAAATTGAAATTCCTAACCATCTTTCCTTACCTGAAAGATAGTTATGTGCTTTTCAGGCAGGAATCCAACAAGCCTAAGATACGAAAATATTGCCATGGAAGGTTCTCAAAGGAAATGGCTTATAGTGAAGCTCGGACGAGGCAAGCCACTGGTGACACATAGGGGTTTCAGTCATCTTTTTGGTACTCTAGAATCAGATCCGAGCATGTAGTCAGAAACCACAAGATATTTAAAGAAATGGCCTTTTGTGAATGGCAGCATATAAAACCACAAATAGAAAATCACTGGACCAGCTTCTCTTTAAACATAACATATAGGCCGGGCGTGGTGGCGCACGCTTGTAATCCCAGTACTTTGGGAGGCGGAGACCGGAGGATCGGGGTTCGCGGCCAGCCTCAGCTCTCTCTCTCTCTCTGTCTCTCTCTCTCTCTCTCCTTAGTGAGGCCCTCCGCAACTTCGTGAGACACGGTTTCAAAATTAAGTATAAAAAATAGGGCCAGGGGTGTAGCGCGGAGGTAGAACGCCCCTGCGTTCAATCCCCGGTACCGCAAAAAAAAAAAAAAAAAAAAAAAAAAATAACCTATAGCGTAGGGACTGCTTACGCTCAGTACTGTTTTAGGCGCTTTATACGCATCAGTCATTTAACAGCAAAGACAACCCTGCCATCTTAATGTTGGTAGATAAGGAATCTAAAGCACTAAAAGGTTAACTTTCTCAAGGTCACATAACTAACAAGTGATAGAGTTAGGACTTGAATGTGGTCAGTTACCAGAGACCGTATCAGTGACCGCTACAGTCATGCATTGCTGATTAATGGGGATATATCCTGAGAAATGTGCCATCAGGTGATACTGTCACGTTCACATCATACAGTGTAATTGGACAAACCTAAATTTTATAGGTTATTTACTCCATGTGAACTTTTGTGTGTGCGTGTGTGTGTGTGTGTGTGTGATACTGGAAATTGAACCCAGGGGCACTTTACCACTGAGCTACATCCCCAGACAGAACAAACAAGAAGATCCAAAATTTCAGCAGCTGGACTGGTGTTAGTTATCTCAATAGCCACCCTGGAAATTGGAAGTAATGGAGAGATGGTTCTATAATACCCATGGGGAATTATTCCTATCTAGAATTTCTATTTCCACCTAAGGGAAAGAAAGATATGGCAAGCCAAGTGCAGAACCCTGACACAGAAGAGGACAAAGGGAAAGCCCAAGGTAGCAGTGAGAAAAGTTCCCAGGAAAATAATAATGTATCAGGCTTAGAGGACAACCAGTCTAGCGCAGGGCAAATAGTTCTCGAGGAAATTTCTTCTTAAAATGAAAGTAATGCATTAACTAATTGTTTCAATATATTGATGAAAGGTTTACACATTTGGGGAAAATTTTTTTTTAAGTCAATGGTAAGGACATAGCTAAGTAAATGAGGAAAATTGACAGGAATACAAAGTACAGGAAAGCAAAAATAATCATAGTATAGAACATAGTTCTGCTGTGGCTATCATACACATACTAAAGTAAAACTGATAGAAAACTCATGGAATATTAGGTGAGTGTTGGGAAATATCTGTGTGTGTGTGTGTGTGTGTGCGCGCGCGCGCATGTGTGTGTGTATAGGGGATAGGAGAGTATTATTTACTTACTTCTAGTGCCTAAAAATAGAAATTAAAATTTGAAAGTATCAGTGTGAACAATTATTTGGATATTAGAAAGTAAATATGAGAAGATATAGCTAAAAATGAGTCCTTTAGAGAACATTAGGATAAAAAGAGTGCTGTTTTAAAAACTCATCCCTGAGCTGGGCGTGGTGGCAGATGCTTGTAATCCCAGTACTTTGGGAGGTGGAGATCGGAGGATTGGGGTTCGCAGCCAGCCTCAGCTCTCTCTCTGTCTCTCTCTCCCTGTCTCTCTCTCTCTCTCTACTTAGTGAGGCCCTCCGCAACTTCGTGAGACCCAGTTTCAAAATAAAGTATAAAAATATAGGCCCGGGGGTGTAGCGCGGAGGTAGAACACCCCTGCGTTCAATCCCAGGTACTGCAAAAAAAAAAAAAAACCCAACTCATCT
>PVJS01031744.1:0-23206 GCA_004027185.1 Glis glis | reverse complement strand
TTTTTTTTTTTTTTTTGCAGTACCGGGGATTGAACCCAGGGGCGTTCTACCTCCGAGCTACACCCCCAGCCCTATTTTTTATACTTTATTTTGAAACCGGGTCTCACGAAGTTGCGGAGGGCCTCACTAAGTAGAGAGAGAGAGAGACAGGCAGAGAGAGAGAGAGAGCGAGCTGAGGCTGGCCACGAACTCGGATCCTCTGGTCTCTACCTCCCAAAGTACTGGGATTACAAGCATGCACCACCACGCCCGGCCCAATTTTATTTCTTATTTAGAAACAGGGTCTCACTAGGTTGATGAAAGTCTCACTATTTACTGAGGCTGTCCTTGAACCTGTGATCCTCCTGTCTCAGCCTCCCAAGTACTGGGATTATAGGCATGCACCACCACTCCTGGCTTGATGTGTTTTTAAATGAGAATTTCTAGTATTTTATTAAGAATATTTGTATCTAGCCGGGCATGGTGGTACACGCTTGTAATCCCAGTACTTGGGAGGCTGAGACCAGAGGATCCGGGTTCGCGGCCAGCCTCAGCTACTTAGTGAGGCCCTCCACAACTTAGTGAGACCCTGTTTCAAAATAAAGAAAAAAAAAATAGTGCTGGGTGTAGCCCGGAGGTAGAATGCCGCTAGGTTCAATCCCCGGTATCGCAAAAAAAAAAAAAAAGAATATTTGTATCTATGTTCATCAAGGATATTGGTCTGTAATTTTCTTTCCTTGAGGTATCTTTATTTGGCTTTGACATCAAGGTGATGCTGGCTTCATAGAATGAGTTTGGGAGTACTCCATCTCTTTCTATTTCTTTTTCTTTTTCTTTTTCTTTTTTTTTTTTTGGTGTGTGGTACTGGGGATGGAACCCAGGGGGCTTCTACCTCCAGGATACACCCCCAGACCTGTTTTACTTCTTATTGGAAACAGGGTCTCACTAAGTTGCCGAGAACCTCACTAAGTTGCTGAGGCTGGCTTCGAACCTGCAATCCTCTTGTTTCAGCCTCCCAAGTGCTGGGATTACAAGCATGCGCCACCATGCCCAGCTCATCTCTATTTCATGGAATAATTTGAGGAGCACTGAGCTTAGTTCTTCCTTAAGGGTCTTGTAGAATTGAACTCAGAATCTATCGGGTCCAGCTGGGCATGGTGAACACCTGTAATCCCAGTACTTAGGAGGCTGAGACAGGAGGATCGCAGGTTTGAGGACAGCCTTAGCAAGTAGTGAGACTCTCATCAACCTAGTGAGACCCTGTTTTAAAATAAAAATAAAATAGGGCTACAACAAAAAAAGAATCCATCAGGTTCTGGGCTCTTTTTTGTTGGAAGGCTTTTTATCGCTGCTTCAATCTCATTGTTTGTTATTGTTCTGTTTTGGTCTGCTGTATCCTTTTGGCTTAATTTAGGTAGATTCTATGTATCAAGAAATTTGTCAATGTCTTCTAGATTTTCCTGTTTGTTGGAATATAAATTTTCTTTCTTTGTGGTATGTGTATGTGTGTATGTGTGTGTGTTTTACTGGGAATTGAACCCAGGGGTATTCTACCTCTAAGATAGACCCCCCAGCCCTATTTTTTATTTTTTATTTTAGAAACAGGATGTTGCTAAATTGTGGAGAGCCTCACTAGGTTGCTAAGGCTGGCCGCGAACCTGCAATCCTCCTTCTCAGCCTCCCAAGTACTGAGATTACAGGTGCGCACCACCTCACCAGGCTTCATCTCTTATTTTATTAATTTGAGTCCTTTCTCTCTCTCTCTCTTTTTGGGGGGCATACTGGGGATTGAACCCAGGGGCATTCTACCTCCAAGCTACACCCTCAGCCCTATTTTATTTTATTTTATTTTATTGCAGTACTGGGGATTGAACCCAGGGACGTTCTACCTCCAAGCTATACCCCCGGCCCTATTTTTTATCCTTTATTTTGAAACCGGGTCTCACGAAGTTGCAGAGGGCCTCACTAAGTAGCTGAGGTTGGCCGCGAACCGGATCCTCTGGTCTTTGCCTCCCAAGTACTGGGATTACTGTGTGTGTGTGTGACCATGCCCGATTTAGCCCTATTTTATTTTGAAACAGGGTATCACTAAGTTTCTGAGGCTGATCTTGAACCTGCAATCTTCCCGTCTCAGCTTCCCAAGCACTGGAATTACAAATATGTACCACCATGCCCAGCTCATTTCCATCTTTCTTTTGGTTAGGTTGGCTAAGGGTTTGTCAATCTTGTTTATCTTCTCAAAAAGCCAACTTCTTTTTTTTTTTGGCAGTATTGTGGATTGAACCCAGGGGCATTCTACCTCTGAGCTACACCCCCCATCCCTATTTTTATTCTTTATTTTGAAACAGGGTCTCACTAAGTTGTGGAGGGCCTGACTAAGTAGCTGAGGCTGGCCGCGAACCTGCGAGATCCTCCTGTCTCAGCCTCCCAAGTACTGGGATTACAAGTGTGCGCCTCCACGCCTGGCTCCAACTTTTTGTTTGATTGATTTTTTTATATTTTAAACTCTCTATTTCATTAATTTCTGCTCTAATTTTAATGATTTAATGCCTCCTATTGGCTTTGGGGTTAGTTTGTTCCTGTGTTCTAGGGCCTTGAGATGCATCATTAGGTTGTTTATTTGGAATCCATCTGGTCCCCCTCCCCCCACCACAGGGGAACTCAATGCTATAAATTTTCCTCTTAAGATTGCCTTCAAAGTGTCCCAGACATTTTGGTGAGTTGTGTCTCCATCTTCATTTGAGTCTAGGCTCCAGTTGTTCTGGTGTATGGGGATGGACAGAGGGGTAAGGAGCAGGATAGGCAGCACTTAGCTGGCTGCTGGTGGGTCCTCCTTGCTAGCGTCTGCCAGCACCGTCTGTGTGCGCTCCCCATGTGACAGGTTCTTTCCAGGATGGGCTTCCTCACTGAAGAAACCAGCACTATGTTCTTTCAGTTTCTTGCAGGCCGGCCTTTTCCTCCTCTGGTTCCCCCCTTCCATAGCTGGGGTCCATTTGCTTCATGGGCAGCCTTCTTTGATGGGGAACTGGGGACTGCTTGACCCGGGGACTCCTGTCCATGCCAAACAGTGGGCGACAGCATTGCTGCCCTTCTTGTTCCATTTCCCCTTCTTCTGTCCAGATTGGTGCAGGGCAGATCTGTAAATCAGTTGCCTAAGCAGATATTCAACAGGCATTGCAATTTTTAAAAGTTCTTGCCCCAATCTCTTCCTTTCCCCCCCCTTGCCCCCCCCACTCTCTGTAATCAGTTGTCTTAGAACCTACTAGTTCAAGGGGTCCAAGATTTCCCCTACCTCATCATTTTCTTTTGTGGACTGCAGCAGGGGAAGACAGTGCAAGGACACGTGGTAGTTGGGTTAAAAGATTTCATACAGCCGGGCGTGGTGGCTTGGGAGGCTGAGACAGGAGGATCACAGGTTCGAGGACAACCTCAGCAAGTAGTGAGACTCATCAACCTAGTGAGACCCTGTTTCAGAATAAAAATAAAAAATAGGGCTGGAGGTGTAGCTTAGAGGTAGAATGCCTCTGAGCTCAATCCCCCTGCCCCCAAAAAAGGTTTCATACTATAACTTCTTAAAAAGTTCTTGAATTAGCCCAGCCTCAGTTACTGACTGCTTTCTCTGCCTGTGGGAACTCATCTCCTCTGTCTTTAGCTATGGGTTCTATTTACCATTGTGGGGCAACTGGGAAGGTTCCATTCAGTGTACCCTAACATAACTACTTTCTAGGTTGCTGTGATGTTAAACATCACAGTACCAGTCACAATGTAAGTACTCTATAAGTGGCAACTGTTAGTTATTACAGTGCCAAATTTATTTGATTCTTCTGTTCTTGGACATTTAGGTACTTACTGTTTTCCACTATTTTATCTATTTTTTGGTGCTGGAGATTGAACCCAGGGCCTCATACTTGCTAAACATGTGCTACTGAACTACACCCTAGCCATCCATCCACTATTGTATTTATTTTATTTTATGTGTATGTGTGTGTGTGTGTGTGTGTGTGTGTGTAATTAGGGATTGAACCCAGGAGTATTCTTCCTCTGATCTACACCCCCACCCCTATTTTATTTTATTTTTTTATTTTGAAACAGGGTCTTGCTAAATTGCTAAGGCGGGCCTTGAATCTGTGATCCTCCCAGATTTAGCTTCCCAAGTACTGGGATTACAGGCCTGCACTACCACACCTGGCTAACCAAACACTGTTCTTGATTGATGAAGATTTGGAGATAAATAATGTAGATAAAATCCCTGCCCCAACCAAAAAAAATGTGGGGGTGGAGACAGGGAAGTGGGGAGAATTCTGAAAGATGAAGCATTTACTCAAAGAGCCCTGATTAGGAAGTTGAACTTTGAAAAGATTTAAAGGGGACTGTTGCCAGGTATGGTGGCACAAACCTGTAATCCCAGCTACTTGGGAGGCTGAGGGAGGAGGACTGCAAGTTGAAGGACAGCCTGGGGGAATTTAGTGAGACACTATTTCAAAATAAAAATAAAAAGGGCTGTGGTGGCACACGCTTGTAATCCCAGTACTTGGGAGGCGGAGACCGGAGGATCCGGGTTCCTGGCCAGCCTCAGCTACTTAGTGAGGCCCTCCACAACTTTGTGAGACCCAGTTTCAAAATAAAGGATAAAAAATAGGGCCGGGGGTGTAGCTTGGAGGTAGAACGCCCCTGGGTTCAATCTCTGGTACTGCAAAAAAAAAAAAAAGAAATAAAAAAATAAAAAGGGCTGGCTATATAGGTAAGTGGTAGAGCACCATTGGGTTCCATCTCCAGTACCAAAAAAAAAAAAAAACTATTCTGAGAAATAAATATCATTGTAGCAATTCTTTTAAAAAGGCCTTGTATTAGTCTGGCGCAAGGGGGCAGGCCTGTAATCCCAGTACTTGGGAGGCTGAGAGGAGGATCACAGGTTCAAGGTCAGTGTGCATTAACTTAGCAGAGACCCTGTTTCAAAACAAAAAATAAAATAGGGCTGGGGATGTAGCTCAGAGGTAGAACACCCCTGGGTTCAGTCCCCAGTACTACACACACACAGACCATAAATTCTGTTGACACTCCATCTACCAAGAGGCTGGAAGTCTGTGTTCTTTTTCCTTGAATCCAAGTAAATTTGTGACTCCTTCAGCCAATAAAGTAACAAAATAACAATACACCACTTATAAGGTTAGGCCATTTAAAAAGGCCGTGAAGTTTCCCATCCTGGCCACTAAGACATTCACTCTTGGGGGCCCTGAGCCACCATGTAAGAAGTGTATCTGATTATGGGATGTTCTAAGGAAGCCTAGGCTGTGTGTAGAGGCCACTAGCAGGTGCTCTAGTCAACAGCCCCCCTGAGCAGCCTTTGCGCACCCCAGCCCTGTTGGCAGGTATACTGACACCTTCAGATGACTCCAGCTCCCAGCAGTCAAGTCGCCCTGAGACGTTCAAGCCTTCCCAGTTGAGGCCCCAGATACTGGAGAATGCAAATCAGCTCCTGTCTGAACCCCTGACCTACAGAATCTGTGAACAAAATAAAATGGTTGCTTGGCCACTAAGTTTCAAGCATGCTTTAGCATGTTCAAAGATTTATCATGGAGCAAAAGTAGCTAGGACAACCGATGAGAACTGAGAGAAGCAGCAAATCAATTATAGAAAAATATAAAACTAGTTTCTTTAAGTCTAGTTTGAAAGAAACCATGATCCCATCACAGGTGACTTAATACATTGAAACACTCTTGACTGTTAATTTTACAGATATCTATTTTACAGATATCTATTCTACAGATATCTATTCTACAGATGCTGTAATAGAAAGTGTTTCAGTTCTTAGGATGAATTGGGGTAGTCCAAAAGGAGTCTGGGTAAGACACGACTCCCTCGCTTTGCTTTTCAGAGTGGAACTATCATTCCATGGTGCCTTTCACAGCTGTTTGTGAACTCATTTCTGCTTTTTCTCTTGGTGCATGGTACATAATAGGTATTTGGTAACTTTTTGGAGTGACTGATAGGGTCCAAGCAGTCAGAGGAGAGAGAGATAGTCCAGACAAAGCAAAAGGATCGTGGTGAATAAAGGTAATGAAATTGGGAGTACTGGGAAAACCAGAGGGGTTACCTGAACCCCACCATTTACTCTCCCCATGAATGCTGTTCAACATTCCTGCACCCACATGCCTCACCTGAGTTTTCCTTCTACAATACCTGAAACTACTCAGTTTTCCCAACTACATTAGCTATTTATATTGCAAAGTATCTGAAATTTGAATAAGCAATTCATTAAAAAATATGAGTTGAGCCGGGCGTGGTGGTGCACGCTTGTAATCCTAGTACTTTGGGAGGCGGAGACCGGAGGATCCGGGTTCCCGGCCAGCCTCAGCTCGCTCTTTCTCTCTCTCTCTCTCTCTCTCTCTCTCTCCCCCTCTCCCTCTACCTAGTGAGGCCCTCCGCAACTTCGTGAGACCCGGTTTCAAAATAAAGTATAAAAAAATAGGGCCAGGGATGTAGCGTGGAGGTAGAACGCCCCTGGGTTCAATCCCCGGTACGGCAAAAAAAAAAAAAAAAATGAGTTGATAATACATGAAAATGTATTAACATTCCGTAGCAATCACAGAAATCCAAATCAAACTGTCAAGTATTTTTTAAAAATTATAGCCGGGCATGGTGGCGCACGCTTGTAATGCCAGTACTTGGGAGGCTGAGACCCGAGGATCTGGGTTTGTGGCCAGCCTCAGCTACTTAGTGAGGCCCTCCACAACTTAGTGAGACCCTGTTTCAAAATAAATAAAAAATAGGGCTGGAGGTGTAGCTCGGAGGTAGAATGGCCCTGGGTTCAATCCCCAGTACCGAAAAAAATTATAATATCAAGTATTAAAGACATTATAAAAGCACGCCTATAATCCCAGTTCTTGGGAGGTGGAGACAGGAGGATCGCAGGTTCGAGGACAGCCTCAGCAAGTAGTGAGACTCCCATTAACCTAGTGAGACCCTGTTTTTAAATAAAAATAAAATAGGGCTGGGGGTATAGTTTGGAGGTAGAATGCTCCTGGGTTCAATCCCCAGTACAAAAAAAAAAAGAAGAATAATCATGGAAACCAAAATTCTATCCTTTCTGAGAGTCAATTTGATACAGTGTATCAAAAGCCTTACAATAAAATGGCATGGTGGCCCACGCTTGAAATCCCAGTATTTAATCCCAGTATTTGTGAGGCTGAGACCAGAGGATCCAGGTTCGCGGCTAGCCTCAGCTACTTAGGCCCTCCGCAATTTAGTGAGTCCCTGTTTCAAAATAAAGAATAAAAAATGCGGCTGGGGTATAGCTTGGAGGTAGAATGCCCCAGGTTCAATCCCCAGTACCACACACACACACAAAAAAATGGCCTTACAATAGCCAGGTGTGGTGGCGCATGTTTGTAATCCTAGTAGTTGGGAGGCTGAGACAGGAGGATCACAGGTTCGTGGCCAGCCTCAGCAACTTGTGAGGCCCTCTGCAACTACTGAGACCATGTTTCAAAATAAAGAATAAAATAGGGCTGGGCGTGGTGGCACACGCTTGTAATCCTAGTACTTGGGAGGCTGAGACAGGAGGATCACAGGTTCAAATCCAGTCTCAGCTACTTAGTGAGGCTCTTGGCAACTTAGTGAGAACCTGTTTCAAAAATAAAGAATAAAAAATAGGGCTGGGGGTGTAGCCCAGAGGTAGAAGGCCCCTGGGTTCAATCCCCGGCAAAAAAATAAAAAATAAAATAAAATAGGGCTGGGAGTATAGCTCGGAGGCAGAATGCCCCGGGTTCCATCCCAAGTACCACACACACACACACACACACACACAGCCTTACAATAAGTATACCCTTTGAATTAGAAATTCTATTTATAAGAATTCATCCTAAGGATAAAACTCTTTACTCTAAGACCATGACAGCATTTTTTTTAAAAGTGGGCAGCTAGGCCTGGTGTGGTGGCACACACCTGTAGTCCCAGGACTTGGGAGCCTGAGACAGGATTGCAGGTTCGAGAACAGCCTCAGCAAGAAGTGAGACCCTGTTTCAAAATAAAAATAAAATAGGGCTGGGGGTGTAGCTCGAAGGTAGAATGCTCCTGGGTTCAATCCCTGGTACCACACACACATTAGAAAGAAGTGAGCAGCTGGGCATGGCAGTGCACACCTGTAACCCCAGTACTTGAGAGGCTGAGACAGGAGGACCGCAGGTTTAAGGACAGCCTCAGCAATTCAGCAAGACTTTCAGCAACCTAGCAAGATCCTGTTCCAAAAGAAAAAAATAAAAAGGGGGGGTGTAGCTCAGAGGTAGAAAGCCCCTGGTCCAATCCCCAGTACCAAAAAAAAAGAAAAGAAAAGAAAGGAAGGCTAGGGGTGTAGTTTAGTGGCCCTGGGTTCAATCCAATACCAAAGAAAAGAAAAGAATTGTGTCTTAATACATTGATGCTTAATACATATTACTGGCTACTGGAAGAGAGTGCTTGCTATGTCATCGTGTGAATTAGAAGGAAGAGGTTATCTATGGGGATATCTGTGTGGTATCTATATAGCATCCTCTACTTCACTGTCTGATTTAGAATGTATCTGGGAGTCATCTGTTGAGTCATAACTAATTCTCTCTGTCTTTGGGAGTCATGTTAGGAACCCACTATGGAGATGTGGTGCTGGATGTTTGCGTCAAAGTCTGTGCACACTGAGGACTCTGTTCCAACCACTGTCCTCTGCTAGTCCACCAGTCTTCTCAGCTTTCTGGACTTCCCCATCTGCTGCCTCCATGAACTTGTTCCCATGCCATGTGTTGGCACCGAGTGAACTGAAGAAACAACTCTAGTAGCCTACAGCCCTTGTCTATGTAATGTCTGGAAGAATCTTTTCTTTCTTTTGGTCCTAGGAATTGAACCCAAGGGCATTCTACCTCTGAGCTACATCCCCAGCCTTTTTTATTTTTTATTTTGAAACAGGGTCTCACTAAGTTCCTGAAGGTTGTGCCTAAGTTGCTGAGGCTGGGCTCAAACCTGTGATCTTCCTGTCTCAGCCTCCCAAGTCCTTGGATTGCAGGCCTGCACAACCACGCCTGGCAAGCCTCAACATTTCTGAAGCTCCGTTGCTCTCTGAGGTGAACCTGCTTTGATGGGAAGGGTTATGTGTGTGGTGAAAGGTGTGTGAATGAGGACTAGGTCTTTGTTCATTGTTCTGCCTTCTGCCTTCCCCATAGAGCCGGAATGGGCAGGATTCTCTTTTACTTCCCCTTCTGGGTGGCCAGGACATCTAAGTCATATCCTTCTTTCTAGCTGCAGCTCAAGTACAAGTATAGAGGCCCAGTACTTGGGAGGCTGAGACAGAAGGATCACAGGTTCAAGGCCAGCCTCAGCAATTTAGCAAGCCCCCGTTTCAAAATAAAATAGAAGCCGGGTGTGGTGGCGCACGCTTGTAATCCCAGTACTTGGGAGGCTGAGACAGGAGGATCCGGGTTCGCGGCCAGCCTCAGCTACTTAGTGAGGCCCTCTGTAACTTAGCGAGACCCTGTTTCACAATAAAGATTAAAAAATAGGGCTGGGACGCCGGGCGTGGTGGCGCACGCTTGTAATCCCAGTACTTTGGGAGGCGGAGACTGGAGGATCTGGGTTCCCGGCCAACCTCAGCGCGCATGCACGCGCGTGCGATCTCTCTCTCTCTATCTCTCTCTCTCTCTCTCTCTCTCTCTGTCCCTCTGTCCCTCTCTCTCTCTCTCTACCTAGTGAGGCCCTCCGCAACTTCGTGAGACCGGTTTCAAAAATAAAGCATAAAAAAATAGGGCCGGGGGCGTAGCGCGGAGGTAGACGCCCCTGCGTTCAATCCCCTGTACCGAAAAAAAAAAAATAGGGCCGGGGGTGTAGCGCAGAGGTAGAATGCCCCTGGGTTCAATCCCTGGTACTGCAAAAAAAAAAAAAATAATAATAATAATAAAATAAAATATAAAAAGGGTTTGGGATGTAGCTCGGAGGTAGAATGCCCTTGCGTTCAATCCCCAGTACAAAAACAAAACAAAAACAAAAAAATCTAACAATTATTCTCCACTATGTCAATTCCCAGAGCGAAATGACTGAAGCTATGGGCAGAGTAATTATACTCTTAGTTTCTTCCACCAAACCACATTTTCACAATTCCAGCACCATAAGGGAGTTTAGAAAGTGTGTGCCAGGAAGATGTAGGGGAATTGTTAGGACTCTTGAGTGTGTGCTCGTCCTTGTCTCTGACTTCAAGGAGCAAATCCGTGAGCTTCAGTTTTATCTTCCATAAAGTTAGGATATGTTACCAGTCTTCTGATTGGCACCTACTACAAGTGTGACAGGATTGTTAAGTGGATGCTTGGATGATTTGCACAGAAACCCATGCAAAACCCAGTTTCCCATTCCTCTGTGTGTGTGTGTGTGTGTTGCTAGGAATTGAACCCAGGGGCATTCTACCTCCAAGCTACATCCCCCAGCCCTATTTTATGTTTTATTTGGAAACAGGGTTGCTAAGTTGCTAAGAGCCTTGCTAAGGTGCTGAGATTAGCCTCGAACTGCATCCTCCTCTGTCTCAGCCTCCCAAGTACTGGGATTTTAGGTATGTGCCACCATGCTGGGCTTTCCCATTCCGTTTCTAAAGGACCCTAATGCTAAGTATTTCCAAATGACCTGGTGAGCTTTAAAAAAAAATCATAAATGCCAGTGTGCTCTTGTCTAAGTAAATTAGAACCTCTGAGGGATGGGTCCTAGGGGTTTGTTATGAAAACGTTTTTAATGTGACTTTGCATGCCCTCATTAAAAACTTTTGCAAAAGCTGGGCGTGGTGGTGCACACTTGTAATTCCAGTACTTGGGAGGCTGACAGGAGGATCTCAAGTTCGAAGCCAGCCTCAGCAACTTAGTAAAATCCTGTTTCCGAAAAGCAAATAAAGTAGGTTTGGGGGTGTAGCCGGGAGGTAGAAGGCCTCTGGGTTCCATCTCCAGTACCAAAACAAAAATAAAAAAAAAAAAAAACAGCCAGGCTGTTATAATCCCAGTGATTTAGAGCCACGCGTGGTGGTGCACAGTTATAATCCCAGTACTTGGGAGGCTGAGACAGGAGGATCACAGGTTCGAGACCAGCCTCAGCAATTTAATGAGGCCCTCCATAACTCAGTGAGACTCTTGTTACCAAGTGAAAAATAAAATAGGGCTGGGGATGTATCTCAGAGGTAGAATGCCCCTGGGTTCCATCCCTAGTACCACAAAAATTTATATATATATATATATATATATATTCCCAGTGACTTGGGAGGCAGGGGGATCACAAATTCAAGGCCAGCTTGGGTACTTCAGGGAGATCCTGTCTCAAAAGAGAAAATATAAAAGGTCTAGGGCTGTAGCTCAGTGATAGAGTGCACTGGGCTTCAATCTCCAGGGCTGAAAAAAAAAAAAGACTGGAAATACAATTTGTGGTGTTCTGAGAGCAACTTTTTTTTTTATGAGATTGTCTAAGGCCTCTGTTTAAATTGGACTTGTCCAAGTTAGAAAGCATTTGTTTACAGCCTGTTGTTGTGGGTCTAAAGTAATAGCCTTTCCAAGCCCTGTATTCCAAACCCTTTATAAGCCAGGGGATAGATGCAAAGTACCTCTTCATTTGCATGAACTTCCATATGAAGGTTTTCTCTTAACTGGATTTGTGGTTGGTGAGCTCTGAGCCAGTAAGTGCTCGGCTCTTTTGTTACTGAACATAGTGTGTGTGGTGCTAATGTAAACCTTACCATTGAAGCCGCTGGCTCTCAACTACTGAATCTGCATGATGGTAGATACAAAAGGACCTGTCATCTGAAGAGAACAAAGTAGTATTATCTTATCCTTGTACAAAACTTTTATGCAACACATGCCCAAAATGCTTGCTGTATACAAGAACCTTGGCTAGGCTTTGTGAGAAATTAAGGTATTATAACAGCCGGGCATGGTGGCACACGCTTGTAATCCCAGTGCTTAGGAGGCTGAGACCTGAGGATCCAGGTTTGCGGCCAGCCTCAGCTACTTAGTGAGGCCCTCCGCAACTTAGGGAGACCCTGTTTCAAAATAAAGAATAAAAAATAGGGCTGGGGGTGGAGTTTGGAGGTAGAATGCCCCTGGGTAGAATGGCCCAGTACCACAAAAAAAAAAAAGAAAGAAATTAAGGTATTATAACAAGGAGTCATACTAAACACGTAATATTGGTGACTGTAGAGATTTGGGTGAGAGAGAGGGTCAAACGGGCTTCAACTTTATAGTGTCTTAGTTCTTTTTTGTTGTTATTTGAAATAGCAGCTTTGTTGAGATATAATCCACATAGCATAAAAATCATCATCTTAAAATATACATTCATGGGGCATAGGGGCATATGCCTATAATCCCAGTACTCAGGAGGATCGCAATTTTGAGGCCAGCCTCAGCAATTTAGCAAGACCCTCAGCAACTTAGCAAGACCCCATTGCAAAATAAAAAATAAAAAGGAATTGGGGTGTAGTTCAGAGGTAGAATGCCCTTGGGTTCAATCTCCAGTACCCAAAACAACCTGAAAACAAACTAAAGTGTATGTTCGATATTTTTAGTATATTCACAAAGTTGTACAACCAGTGCCACTATCTAATTCCAGAGCATTCTCACTCTAAAAGGAAAACCCCCAATGCCCAGTCACCCTGCATTTCCCCCACTGTATCCCCTGGCAACCACTCTTGTGCTTTTCATCTCTAAGGACATTTCATATAGATGGAATCATGAAATAAGCAGCTTTTTATGTCTGTGGCTTCTTTCACTTAGCACAGTATTGTCAAGGTTTATCCATGTTGTAATGATTATCCATATTTCATTCCTTTTTATGATTGATAGTATTCCATTGTATGGATATATCACATTTTGTTTATCCATTCATCAGTCAGTGGACATTTGAATTGTTTTCACTTTTTGACTCTTATGAATAGTGCTGCAGTGAACATTTATGAACAAGTTTTTGCATGAATGTTCCCAGTTCTTTTGGCTATGTACCTAGGAGTGGAGTTGCGGCATCATATAGCAACTCTGTGTTTAATTTTTAGAGGAACTACCAAACTATTTGTCTCAATTTTTTTTGATTAAATATAAGAAGAATATATTCAGCTGGGCATGAATATATTGGCGCATGCCTGTAATCCCAGTCTTTGGAAGGCTGAAATAGGAGGATCACAGGTTCAAGGATAGCCTCAGCAATGTAGCAAGAAACTCAGTAACCTAGCAAGCATCTGTTTCAAAACAAAAAATGTATTTATTTTATTTTATTATTATTATTATTATTATTGTTATTTGCGGTACTGGGGATTGAACCCAGGGGCATTCTACCTCCCAGCTACACCCCCAGCCCTATTTTTTATTCTTTATTTTGAAACAGAGTCTCAGTAAGTTGCAGAGGGCCTCACTAAGTAGCTGAGGCTGGCTGCGAACCTGTGATCCTCCTGTCTGAGCCTCCCAAATACTGGGATGACAAGTGTGCGCCACCATGCCCAGCTATTCTTTATTTTTGAAACAGGGTCTCACTGAGTTGCAAAGGGCCTCACTAAGTAACTGAGGCTGGATTTGAACCTGTGATCCTCCTGTCAGCCTCCCAAGTACTGGGATTATAAGCATGCGACACCACACCCAGCTAAAGTGAACATTTATTTGAGTCAGACAGATCTGAATTTGAATCCTGTCTCTACTATTTAATAGGGATATGATCTGGGACAAGTAATTTAATTTTTCTGAATTCTACAGAACTCAGTATATAGTATGCCATGTAGATTTGTAGCCTAGGGGCAGTAGACAATACCATTATAGCCTAGATATGCGATGGACTATACCATCTAGGTTTGGTTATGCACACTCTGTGGTGTTCGCACAAGGATGAAGTCACCTAACAATGAATTTCTCAGAACATATCACCATCGTTAACATGCCCGTATTTGACTTCTTGAGAATTTGATCATGTAACAAGTAAGCTATTCAACACACCCATTTTTAGCCAATTTGATAACATTGCTTTTTCAACTCACCAAGGAAGCACTGTTACTATAGACTTAATTCTGACCCAGTGGGAAAGATCTTGGTAATATAATAAAAACATGGATGTGTGATGGTCAGTTTAATTTGCTAGCAGTAAAAAGAGAAAATATTGCATCTCAGACTTTAGGAATGCATATTTCAGAAAATGTGTATTTTAAAATCTTGACCAATGCTAGTATATATAGAGAAGATGACAACCTGAATGATCATGTGGGAAACATTAAATGAGGAGGGCCCTTTGGCGTAAGGGGAAAGGAGGTTTACTTTATTTATGTATTTATTTTTGGTACTAGGTATTGAACCCAGGGGCATTCTGCCTCTGAGCTACACCCCCAGCCCTTCTTATTTTTTATTTTGAAACAGGGTCTCGCTAAGTTGCTGAGGATTTTGCTAAATTGCTGAGGTGGATTTGAACCTGTGTTCTTCCTGTCTCAGCCTCTCAAGTACTCAGATTACAAGTATGTGCCACCATGCCCATTTATTTATTTATTTATTTATTGCGGTACCGGGGATTGAACCCAGGGGCATTCTACCTCCAAGCTACACCCCCAGTCCTATTTTTTATACTTTATTTTGAAACCAGGTCTCACAAAGTTGCGAAGGGCCTCACTAAGTAGCTGAGGCTGGCCGCGAACCCGGATCCTCCAGTCTCCGCTTCCCAAGTACTGGGATTACAAGCGTGTGCCACCATGCCCGGCGTTAGTTTTTTTTTTTTAAACGCTTATTTCTAATATTTCTTGTGCCTCAGTGTTTGTTGTGCTTCAATATTTGAATCAACAAATTCTTCATCTTTTGCCTACTTTCTGTGAAGACAGTAGTTTGCCCTACTTGTCAGGCATGACTTACTGCCTTTTCTGGAAGACTATTTGTAAAATCAGACCAAAGTTATACTAAGTGTATTTTTTGAGAAACATCAGTGTAGAGGACCTGAAAGGCCAGAAACCTTCGATGTGAGTTAGAAGAATCATGGCTCAGAACCACTAGTTTTGATCTCATATTGTTGATCCTATTGGAGTTCCTTATTATTAGTAGACATAAAAAAAATACATGTTTTCTGGTCCCAAACCAATAGGGACTTTATTAGAATTGGAGGAATAGTGTTTTCCAGTGCTTTGAGTGGTTAGAAAAATAGGCTTTATTATGGCTAGGTCTAAAGGGGCTTGTGATTACAATTGACTTTGAAACGGAAGGAATGAGTCATTTTCCATGCATGGAGACTTAACTTTGTGTAAGGGATTCTGCACTACACAGAGACTTACATAATTACTGTTCTTGAAAAGTCCGTTAGGTATGAAGATGTAAATTTTCCTTGTTAATTATGTTAGAAAAAAAGCATAACTCGTGTCTTCCCTTATGAGAATCCAGGGAAGCCTTGTTTTGGAATACCATGGCCCCAGCAGAAGATGATGTAGGAAATTATTGCTGTACGTGTATAGGTTGCTCTTGCTGGAGACGTAAATGATATGGTCCTTGGTCTTCAGAAGCCCAAAATGGAAGAGAATCCATCAATCAATAAGTAACCGAGAGCCACTGAGAGAAGTGCTGCAGTGCAGACATGGAGTGCCAGGAAAGCAGAGGAGGGTGCGAGTGATTGATGAGGATGAGGACGATCAGAGGAGGCTTCAGTGAGGTGTGACGGGAACGTGAGGGTCTGGAAGGACAGTACATGTGAAAGTAGAAGGAGAAAAGAAAGGCCTTCCCATCAGAGTCGTGCCTGTGAAACTGGCCCCTGACACACTGAGTGATCAGAATGAGCTGGCCTATGGGAGGAGTGGTGGGATTTGCAAGGTAAATGGGTTATAAACATACTTTTGTGTTATGTTAGAGTTTTTATTCTTTTGTGTGTGTGTGTGTGTGTGTGTGTGTGTGTGTGGTAGTGGGGATTGAACCCAGGGGCATTCTCCCTCTGAGCTACACTCTCAGACCTATTTTATTCCTTATTTTGAAACAGGGTCTCACTAAGTTGTGGAGGGCCTCACTAAGTAGCTGAGGCTGGCCGCGAACCTGTGATCCTCAGGTCTCAGCCTCCCAAGTACTGGGATTACAGGTGTGTGCCACCATGCCCAGTGTTTTTATTCTTTAGGGAGCTGAAGTTATGTGTGTTGCTTTTAATGACATTACTTTGCACATCTGATACAGCGACCTCTTGTTCTCTGATTAAGTAATTTGGGAAATGTTCCAAATTGTATTTCTTTTTTCTTAGAAACTCTATATGTACACAACTTCATTGAAGGCTCTGGAATGACAAACCCATTTAACTTGTTTAACACATGGTCAAGTTGTTCAAACATGGAAACCTTTTTATCTCTCTTACCTTATAGTAGCATGTTTAGGGCATAGGAAAATTAAAAAGAACCTTGATCACCAATCTGTCAATATTAGTTAGGGCCAAGGGGACATTTCTGTGTGTGTGTGTGTGTGTGCGTGCGTGTGCGTGTGTATATGTGTGGTGCTGAGGCTTCCAGTCCTATTTTATTTTTTATTTGGAAACAGGGTCTTGCTAAGTTGCTGAGGCTGTCCTTTAACCTGCATCCTCCTGTCTCAGCCTCCCAAGACTGGGATTATAAGCGTGCGTCACCACACCCGGCTGAGTTCACTACTTTTTTGAAACTCATCCTCAAGATTCAAATATTACTGTTTGACCTCAGGTTAGGTGGATTCTGTGTTAAGTTCTTTACATGCATTCACTCATTAAATCCTCAAAACTAACCTAAAGTTAGATCCTCATTTCAGAAATAAGAAAGAAAACTGAGGAACTGAGAGATTAAAGAAATTATTCAGGGCCACCTGCTAGTAGATAGATGAAGGTGCCGAGACGGACAGGGATGGGATGTGTTCAGGAGAGGAACAATTAAGGCACACACTGGATAGCGACAGGTGATCTTCACGGAGCCATGTGTATAATCTGGAATGTAGAAGACAAGAATGGAAAAGGCTGTAGAGCACCTTCAAATGCTATTTCATTTACATTTTATTCTGTAGCCATTAGGGAGTCATTATCATCCCCATTTTCAAATGAGGCCTTAGAAATGTTCTCATTCAATGTTCATTAAATCCCAGGTGGTATATATTTAAACATATACCATTATTTTATGTACCACTAAGCAAGAAAAAAATGCCCTATTGAAAGACTGCTTTTAGACTTGCTCGGACATGGATTTCTACTCACTCTTGTACATACACAAAAAGGAAAATATAAGGAAACATGTTGGTAAAGGATTGCTAACACTTCTTTGTATTCAGGTCCCACTTTGAATCATTTGTGTGTGTGTGTGTGTGTGTGTGTGTGTGTGTGTGTGTGTGTGTGTGTTACTGGGGATTGAACCTAGGGACATTCTACCTCTGAGCTACACCCCCAGCCCTATTTTTTATTCCTTATTTTGAAACAGGGTCCCACTAAGTTGCGGAGGACCTCACTAAGTAGCTGAGCCTGGCTGCAAACCTGTGATCTTCCTGTCTCACCCTCCCAAGTACTGGGATTACAGGCTTGTGCCACTGCGCCCAGCTTTTGAATCACTTCTTGACTCGTCTGTATTTGAGTAATGACTGCCCTGGATGCCATCAGGAACACTGATGGTGCAGCATTTCTTTCTTTCTTTCTTTCTTTCTTTCTTTCTTTCTTTCTTTCTTTCTTTCTTTCTTTCTTTCTCTTTTTGTGTGTGTGGTACTGGGGATTGAACCCAGGGACCTTCTATCCTCTGAACTACCCCACCCCAACCCTATTTTTTATTCTTTGTTTTGAAGCAGGGTCTCACTAAGTTGTGGAGGGCCTTACTAAGTAGCTGAGGCTGGCTGTGAACCTGAGATCCTCCTGTCTCAGCCTCTCAAGTACTGGGATTACAAGCGTGTGCCACCACGCCCGGCTAATGGTGCAGCATTTCTTAAAATGCCTCATCATTATCTTCAAAATTTCCATCCAAGACAATGACACATGTTCTGCAAATTTCAATTCTTGACTTAACCAGAAGATCTTAATAAAAAGTATCTTCTCAAAGCCGGGTCTGGCAGTGCATCCCTCTTATCTTGGTACTTGGGAGGCTGAGACCAAAGGATTGCAGGTTTGAGACCAGCCTTAGCAACATAGCAAGACTCTCAGCCACCTAGCAAGATCCTGTTTCAAAATAAAAAATAAAATAGGGTTGGGGGTTCAACTCCCAGTACAAAAAAAAGTCTTCTCGTAATTACTGAGATTCATATTTCTCCCTGAAATGGCCCTCAGATTATTTGTTCAGAGTATTTGTCCAGTCATACCACCAGGAATGAGAACCAAGTATGCCCGGTGCAAGCAATGATAGCCGGATCCTGACCACAGCTTAACTATAAGACACTACAGAAACAGTAAGAAACATCTTCATTTTGATTTTTGTGTGTGTGTGCTGGGGGTTGAACCCAGGGGCATTCTACCCCTGAGCTACACCCAGCCCTATTTTATTTTTTATTTTGAAACAGGGTCTCACTAACTTGCAGAGGGTCTCACTAAGTAGCTGAGGCTGGCTGCGAACCTGCAATCCTCCTGTATCAGCCTCCCAACTACTGGAATTACAAGTGTGAGCCACCACCCCTAGCTGGTAACTATTTTCATTTCTTTGTCCCCCTGCTAGACTCCCATGAACTTCTTGATGCCAGGGCCTTGTTTTTCTTTTTTGAGTTTGTCTTCCCTTTGCCTAGCACAGTATCTAACACATATAGTCAGTACTCTATTGTACTTAACAAGCCTGCGGGGGCAATCAGACTCTTTTAGAGGCCATAGGGAGATGTGGAGGATTTCCCAGAGATAAACATGATTTTATGGAAGCAATTCTGCACTTGCAAGGTAATAACTGGATACACAGAGAGTTAGTTGTCCATATTTTCTCTTCTGGTTTTTATCCTGTACATTGCTCCCCGAAATACTTTCTAGATGAAGTTGGTTGATATGTACTGTGGGTCGACTCACTCAACCTCTATATAATGTAACATAGAGCATTTAGTTCAGACCCTGACAAAGTAAGCAATCAGATAAACTACTTGGTGTGGCTTATGGTACCTCCCAAATCCAATCTCACCCATGCCCTCGGATTGCTCTCTACCAGTTAGCCACAGGGGCTCTTTTCTATCTTTGAAGATCCAAGTACTTCTCCACTTCAGGGCCTCTGCACTTGCTTTTTTTTTTTCCTGTCTGGAATATCTCACTCTTCACGCCTCTCAGTGTCTGGCTCCTTCTTATCCTTTTAATATCAACTACTATCTTCAAACAACCTAGAAAGGCGGCTAAAAGCATGGACTCTGGTTTCAAATCCTGGCTCTACCACTTTCTGGCTCTGTGACCTTGAACAAGTTCCTTCTTCATATTCTGATTTCTTCAGCTATCAAATAGACTAATCATGTTTATTTCATTAGATTGCTGTGAGGATTAAGTGAATTGATACATGAAGCTCATCATAGTTGTTAGCCTGTAGTAAAGCTCTGTAGAAGTGATTACATCTATCATAAAATGTCATTGCCTCATAGAGACCCTCCTTGACCAATTTATCTAGCAGTCTCTGCCAGACTGCTGTGATTATTTACAAATTTGGAAATGCTCCTCTTGTCTTATTTCATTCTATTTATCCTACTTTCTGTGATTCACACACACACCCTCCCCTTCAATTGGATTCATCTGGTTTTCTTCATGTCTCTTTCTCTTCTCATGGTTTGGAATCCACACATTCTACTTCTATTATTTTAATGGTTTGCCTTACATTTTTTAACCCAAACTCCTTATTTGGAATCTAAAGTAAAATATCATCTCTCCACTACTTAGAATTCAGGATTCTTGCAAAGTTCTGCTTATCCCCTTTACTTTCATTTTTATTACTATCTAGTCTTTTGATTCCAACTTGTTTTTCCACCCTCCCATCCCAGATTACTTGTGATTACTGTTTTATACTGCTGGTGCTTTGGAAATCCACATATTCACCAATTTCCTTCACTGAATTTGGTATGCATGTTGCTTGGAAGGGCAAGTGACCACAGTAATAGAAGACAAGAGAGTAAATCAGGAATGCAGTATAGTGTTGTGAAACGCCACTGACAAGCATGGAAGCATCAGCAAATATATCTAAGCGCTCTCCTCTATCTGATTGTGCGCCATCAATTCAGCAGATGTTTACACTTTGCTGAGTTCAGAGCCTCCATGAGCTGCACCAGTGAGACCACAGAGGAAAAGAAGATCCCTGCCTTTGAAAAAGCCTGCTCCATATAAATGAATAATAAAAGCTAGTGCTTCTTACTAAAAGCATCTAGTAAAGGTGGGTGTGGTGGCACATACTTATAATCCCAGGATTTGGGAGGCTTAGACAGGAGGATTGCAGGTTCAAGGACAGCCTCAGCAAGTAGTGAGACTCTCATCAACCTAGTGAGATCTGTTTCAAAATAAAAATAAAATTGGGCTGGGGGTGTAGCTTGGAGGTAGAATGCCCCTAGGTTCAAGCCCTCATACCACTAATAATAATAATAATAATAATAATAATAAAAATCTAGTAAACACTCCTGTAATCCCAGTACTTGAGAGGCTGAGACAGGAGACAGGAGGATCACAGGTTGGAGGACAGCCTCAGCAATTTAGCGAGGCCCTCCACAATTTAGAGAGACCCTGTTTCAAAATAGAAAATAGGGCTGGGGGTGTAGCCCAGAGGTAGAATGCCCTTAGGTTCATTCCCTAGTAACCCCCCCCCCAAAAAAAAGTACTTATTGCAGGGTGTGTTGTACCATGCCTGTAATCCCAGTGTCTCTGGAGGCTGAGGTGGAAGGATCACACCTGGGCAATTTAGCAAGGCAGCGAATCAAAAGAAAATTTTTGAATGCCACAATTCTTTGTACTGTTTTTGTTTGTTTGTTTGTTTGTTTTGCGGTACAGGGGATTGAACCCAGGGGCGTTCTACCTCTGAGCTATACCCCCGGCCCTATTTTTTGTACTTTATTTTAAAACCGGGTCTCAGGAAGTTGCGGAGGGCCTCACTGAGAAGCTGAGGCCAGCCGCGAACCCGGATCCTCCGGTCTCAGCCTCCCAAGTACTGGGATTACAAGCATGCGCCACCACGCCCAGCCTTTGTACTGTTTTTAATCTATGTCTGGATTAAAAATGATTTACTCAGTTTTGGGATTTTTCTTTCCAAATTTCCAAATCGAGAAGTTTCAATTCCAGTAACAGTTGAAGTATCTTGTATCAGATTAAGTCTTGTACAGAAAAAAATTGTAAACTTTAAAGAAAACATATAATTGGAGTCGCTGAAGAGAAATCAGAATAGGTAAAATGAGAGAAAGAGAAGCCGGGCATGATGGAGCCTGCCTGTAATCCCAGTACTTGAAAGACTGAAACAGGAGGATCGCAAGTTTGATGCTGTCTAAAAATAAAAATAATTAAAGGGCTGAGATGTAGCTCAGTGGTAGAGAGCCCCTAGGTTCAATCCCCAGTACCACACACACACACAAAAAGAAAGACACTTTGAGAGCTACATTTGTATGTCTTGATTGTCTTTGTATGTCATATTTCCAATATGCACAAGTCATAGTAACTAGAAGCCAAACAGAAAGTTGTACTTTGGACCTGAAGAGTTTGAGATCCACAGAGCAACTGGATATTGAAAGGCGAAATCCTAGAGGTGGAGAACAACAAAAATCTGTGACTAAACACCCCTCAGGCCTATAATCCCAGCTACTGAGGAGGCTGAAGCAGGGGGTTTGAAAGTTAAAGGCTAGCCAAGGCAATTTAGCAAGACCCTATCTCAAAATGAATAGAGTTAGGAATATAACTCAGTGGTAGAGTGCCCCTAGGTTCAGTTCCAATGCCACAAATAAACATAAATAAATAAATACCCCTCAAATATTTGATTGAGGGCTGGGGGTGTAGCTCAATAGTGGTAGAGTATTTGCCTAGCATGTATCACACACACACACACACACACACACACACACTTTTTGTGTGTTGATCTTTGTACTTGGATGAGTGAGTCTTTCAGGATCCAAGGAGGAAACAACTGAAAGGTGGTAGTTATTATGAGAAGTCAACCATCTCTCACCATGAAGGTACAGTGGACATCTGTTCAACTTCAAAACCCAGGTCACCAGAGTCCCTGTCTAGAGCTGGGCAATGAAATCATCATCTCTTTGCATTAACAGAAATTTCTGCAAAAAGTTCATTTGCTAGCCGGGCGTGGTGGCGCATACCTGTAATCCTAGTACTTGGGAGACTGTGACAGGAGGATCACAGATTCGAGGCCAGCCTCAGCCACTTATTGAGACTCAGCAGTTTATGGAGGCCTTATTTCCAAACAAAAAATAAAAAGGGTTGGGGCTGTTGCTCTGAGGTAGAATGCCCCTGGGTTCTATCCCCAGTACCACAAAAAAAAGCTCATTTGCTTACTGTTATCAGTCTAGCCAGTGGGAAATCTGTTGTGTTGGTCAACTGTGTAATAAAACTCTTTCCTAAAGAAAAAGCTTACCTCCCTTATTTTCCTGAGATTTTGAGTTTATACTTAGGAGGAAGCGAAGGCAAGGAAATAGCCAAGGACATTTTAATTAAGTCAAGAGGGACTTGCTTTTAATTAGGTCTTTAGTGTTGCAGCTTCTAGAAAGTATCTGGAGATCTCTTGATCTTCCCATATCAGCACTTTAATTTGGTACTCAGGATGAGTGTTTAGAGTCAGTGATAAACCAGCTGGCTTCCCTGTGGAGAGTACTGAGACCCCTGGAGAACCACAGTCTTAAATTAGACTGAAGATATGTGAGATCACAGCAGGAAGTGATGTCAGCAGGAGGAGTTATTGATCAGATGGTTCAGAAATCTAGATGGTTTTAAAAATTTAATTCTGCCGGGCATGGTGTCACACACCTGTAATCCCAGTGCTTGGGAGGCTGAGACAGGAGGATCACAGGTTCATGGCTAGCCTTAGCTGCGTCGGACCAGCTCAGCCGGAGAGCAGAGAGACCGACGGGACAGGGGTCTCGGGAAGGTGGGCAAGGAGTCGGCGATGAGTGACAAACAGACAGACAACTTAAGGAAGTTGCATCTGAGTGTATTTTGCAAAGTTTTAGGCAAGGATTTTATACACAATGATTAGGGAAACAAAATACATCATCAGCTGATTGTTCATGCTTGTGGTTTATACAATCTTAATGTTTTTTAAAAAATAACAGTGCAAAGCTATGAGAGCAGATAATCGTCAGAGCATACGTGACGTTTGGCATAATGTTGTGAG